>JAVTVY010021706.1:0-95322 GCA_036873755.1 Hanleya hanleyi
AGTGTTAAGAAAGGTGAAGTATCAATATATATACAATGAGAATGAAAAAAAAAAGAAGTTTATAGGTCATTGTAAAATGCATATATTATACTCTAAATGACTGTCATCACCGTCATTTCTGTTTTTGTACGGACACGATGCAAGAAGAACCATCGATTGACATGTGTCGGTTTTGTAATTTTTTTATTTTCTAAATTTGTTTATGTGATGGATAAAACTCAGTAATAAGATTCTATTTCTAAAAAGCGGCGTCCAGCACAATTCATTAAGCGAAATGCCTTTTTGTGTGCGGCGCCACGTATAGCCACGTGACACTATAACATTCAATATTAATAAGTATAAAGTGGTTGATGAGCTCGGTTTGGGGCTGGGTAATTGAAGATATTATTGTTTGTAAACTTTACCTGCCACTATATAAATAAATATTACTAATATCGGTCGTAAAATGAAGAACCTGGTGCATTTATGCGAGGTTTGCGCTTTATGTGCCAAATGGAAATATCGCGTGTGAGAGAGTTTTATTAGAATAGTCACGTTTTCCTCTTCAAATCAATTGTAAAGCATGGTCTTATAGGGTCATACATTCATACGAAATTGCCGTTTTCATCGTGTTCTCTCTTGAAACATGATAAAGTCGACCATTTTTAGCAAATTGTGTTATCCCAGCTGCCTAACAGTACTCTGAGCATACAAGAAGATAATGCATTTGCGGTTAAAATATATTTCACTGAAACAGTATAACCGCGACTCATTGGGAACCGAATCCTCCGCGTCAAAGTATTCTAGGGATCATGGCGACGAATATTATCAAGGTTATAGTGATTGAGCACCCTCCCCACCCCCACCTCCGTCCCCTCTGATCTTTTTATTCCCTGGATTTTCAGTCCGGTAAAGCATTATTCTACAATATATTCCGAATCAACGAGAGAGGCTCATTTTGACACATTTTTGGGGTGAGCATAATAATGACAATAGAATGTCACACCTAATTTGGGTTTCAGGTGAAAACGCACCAATTGTGAAGTGTGTGGTTGAATTCGGAGTTTATGTTTATGAATTTGAAATCAATTTTATTTATGATTGACGAGCATGATTGGTTTCTGGTGAGGAAGTAAAGAATGCCTCAAGAAGCAATGCCCCTTTTCATTTGATTCTTTTCAGCAAGTTATATTATATCCAAATTAGAAGGAAATGTTTTACCTGTATAGGTAAACAAATAGAAACCTGATATTTTTTCTTTCCTTCTTCACCGGATCCCAGTATCTGGCCACCAATCTCTTACAGTATATACTGATACATCTAAGACGTTTGAAACATCTTTTCAACATGAGTTGGGCCACTTTACCTCTCCAATGAAATTTCGGATAATCAACATTGTATTCCTTTGCAAGTTACATCACTCGCGAATGAGCAAACACAATAGCTAGATTTTGGGATTTAATGCCACGATTGGATTTTTGTCACAAACTGAAATTTCAATATTTTGGTCTGACGAGGCAGGTAATTACAATATAATTAAGAGCGTACAATATAATTAATATATATCTACCTTCGTTGTGAGACATTCCGGTGAGGATGGTCCAGATTTTCCTGCATATTGGCGGTTTGTAACACAGTTCACGGTTCAAAGCACGGTAATTATGTAGATATCAGAGAGGAAAACAAAATCTTCTCGTTGTTGACCGACAGGCGTGGCACACTTTAGCAATGCGGTATCAATCGTCCGATGAGGATGCCAGATTCAAAATCACCAAAGTTAATGTTTCTCAACGCTTTCCACAAAGTTGGAGCCAGTCGACTCAAAACGATGATGGCATTTGAGTCCACGGCAGATCGTTCTTCCGAAGTTTGGACGATGTGTTTCTTTTTGTAGATAAATGAATTACGAAGTTGTCTATTCGTCCTAGAATGACAAAATATATGGAGTACCGCCACACGGCCGTAGTTTGTCGTTCAAACCGTGTTACACGAGATGTCTAGCTGGTGAATTCTTGCTGATACTCCAGCGAGCGCACAAGATCCGATCTATTTTATGGCATAACAGTTCCATTTGGACCAACAATCGAGCTATGTTGTGAAAGGTTAATGAGATGCGCCGAATCGATGAAATGACTTGAGGGATGATTTCCGCTATAATGAGCATTTCCCTTTACATTTGTCTGTGTGCAGTGATGTTGAAATCCAATGTAGACTACTGCATGCAACTCTCAAATATTATGTGAAACTTGCGCAAGCGCATCTGCGAATTATTGTAACATTATCGAGCAGCTCATTCCATAAACAGAAAAACTACTCTATCCCAGATAATATATCCGAGACGTTTTCGTCGATATTTCGGAGACAATTTATCGTACAACGTTGAAACTTCAAACTAAAAAATACAATTTTTTCCCCATATTTCATTCAAATCTGTTGCGAATTAACGAAAATCACCAATATCTACCATGTTATTTTGGGACAATGGCGTTGATCTGCCAATGTTATAACCACAGGCCCGAGTTTTGGGGGGTATGGGCGGTGGTATTAGGGTGAAGTGTCGATTTATGGGGTCTCTATATATAACCCCATGTTGTGGATTTATATAAAGCATGGGGTTATATATAGAGACCTATATTTCGACATTTCACCATATACCACCGCCCACTTCCAAATCTCTTGTTTTGCGGGCCTGTGGTTATAACATACAGGCTTGACGTGATGAGGTCAAAAATTTACCCACAAATGTCCTATCTAATTTTTGTTTACACGATTTATTGAGAACTTCTTGAAGGATTTCCATGACACTTTGGAAATGAAATTTGTACTTTTTAGATTATCTACTGTGTGAAGTTTCAATCTCGTCAGATAAATTGTATCCGAAATATCGCCGAAAACATCTCGGATATATTATGTGGGACAGACAGTATAGATGGTTTACTGTTGGAGTAGAGGGAAAGTGGGTCCGGCAGGAGAAAATGTCCTATCTTCTCACTGGACTATACATGTAAGACCGACATCTTCTCGATTTGTAACTATGGTAAATTACGAAGGACATTTCTCCCTAAAGACAAGCACGCTATGGTGCCCTTGTACATTTATCATCTTCGCGCACCGAGTCCATTTTCACGTATACGCTCCGAACTGGTCTTGGTTCATCTGAACGTCATTTGTAAATATACACGGGACATCAGTGACCACGAATCAATTTATATTTGAATTTAAGCCAAAATGTTTCACAGGGGTGGGTTACTGATCAGCTGACCCACATGTATCCATCTCGTCCCCCGTACCTCAATATTAAGGGAAATGACCCAGCTATTTCAACGCATACAGACTTGGCGTGTGCTGGTTATGATTGATTCGTAAAAGAACTGCATGTTACGTACCTTCGGATTCTGAATAAAAATATTGGGCTAATATACCAGGGTGAGGTCGAAGCGTATCAGTATAAATGATTTGGTGAACGAAGATGACTTCTACGTATAACCACATACAGGTATTTGAATACACAAATATTACGAAAAGTGGGGTGCAACCAACCCTTCACGATGCAACACTTTTGGTTAGCAATATCACAATAACCACCAGAACTGTTTGTAATATCACTGTGGCAGCTTGTTTCACACCAGCCACTGTGACAGCTTGTCGTGGCATAATAACAACTGCGGCAGCTTGTCATGTCACAATAACCACTGTGACAGCTTAATTTTCATGTCACAATAACCACTGTGACAGCCTCGTCGTTTCACACTACCCACTGTGGTAGCTTATCGTGTCATAATAACCACAGCTTATCGTTTCACACGAGCCAGTATGACAGCTTGTCCTTTGACAATAGTCGTTTCACAATAACACTGTGACAGTTTCTAATGTAACAATGACTACTGTGACAGCTTGCTAAATCACATTAAACACTGTGATAGTGTGTAATGTCACAATAACCAATGCGACAGTTTGCAATGTCACAATAACTACGGACACATTTTGTAATGTCAATGTTTCAAGTGTGACAGTTCGTAATGTCATAAAATATGACAGTTTGTAATGTCTCAAAAACAACCATGACAATTTATGATGTCACAATAATCACTGCGACAGATCGTAATGTAACAATAACCATTTGGACAATTTATGATGTCACAATAACCAATTTAACCGTTTTATGCGGTTTGTTCCATAGATTGCCGGTATACGAATAGCATGGGTAATATGTATATGGGACCTCAACACAGAATAGAAAGAACAGCTTAATATATATATTTTTGATCAGTTAATTCGATTAATTCACAATCACTAAAGTTTTGCCCATTCTAATTAGTCGCCTACTTTGCAGTTGTTAAAAACCAACAGTTGTCTCCGCATAAAGAATTTGCTAGGTTAAGGCGAGGATTCGGCCCCAATGAAGTGCCAAAAAATCAAACATTTTGTTGTGTACCCAGTGTGATGCATTGAGTTCCGTGAATCTCGAATTCACCATATTTCTCTGCAAACATATAAAGATCTGCGTGTATTGAAATATCATTGTGGTTGTGGCCGATCTTCATATGTATGTATATATATATATATTGATAGAAGGTGTTTTCACCTCAAAATTAGCGATTTTGAACGAATACACCATTTCATGGTCATGATATCCAAGCATCATAAGACTGATTGCTTTGTAAATCAGTAATATTATTTGAGTGCCGTGTGAAATAAAATTGAAATATTATGTGACTCTTGCAAATTTTCCCATAGTTAATGTTTTATTTTTGGTCTTCTACCCGTACATCACTTGGTTCATATTAACGGGCCTTACCGTGCCACATCATTTTTGCCTTTTGCAGCGTATATACTAGTATATTAAATTCACGACCGTTTCGCTGTGATATTTAAATTCCGTCGCGTTTCAAATAACAACTGCATAGGATATGGATGCATTGATTTGATTATTAAATTATACGGTACCTTCATGCATAGAGGAACTTCATAACTTATTCATCTGCTCGTGGACGAAGGTCAATACGGCCGTATAAGGTCATAATAGGTATGTGCGTTTTGACATTCGGCATGAGATACGTCATCGTACTCTTTTCGGTTACTACACATAACTACCACTGTAATTCGGTCTTCGTAGCTAGGTAGAGGGAACGTGGTTCAGCCCCAGTCACACTGTCAAGAATTGGGTGGAGAATGCCGGCAAATGACCACGAATATTCTAATCTTGTCGATTCGTGTCAATTCGCCTGTAGAGGGCCTCTTTGCAACTGTCCTACGAAGCCCTTACGCATGCCGTAGGTTCCTTGTACGACAGCCATAAGCATTTAACAAGAATCATCAAGAATGAGTACGCATGCAGTACGATTCAATGAAGAACGCCCTACGCATCAACACGGCAGCCCGTGAACCCACTACGAATGCTCGATAATCTGCTACGAATAAGCACGTATGCAGTACGATGTGAGTACGAATGCAGTATGAACCTGTTACGCTGTGACACGACAACCCAGGGGGCATGCACGCGAACCTGTATATATGATCCATCTTCTATGAAATGTACAACATACGATGGTCTTCGCGAGAGATCGTGGGGCAATTCTATGAAATAGTACGAGATTCGCGAGGAAGCGTAGCCTATTCTTCATGAAACGTAGCGCCAGCGTGGGTATTCGTAGTACTGTCGCGGTTATTCGAAGTACTGTCGTGGCTATTCGTAGTACTGTCGCCACACATCAACAAGAAGCGTAGAATGCGTCCAACAATCATCGTACAATGCGTACGGCATTCTTGCTGATTTGTGACCGAAAGAACTACTACGACTACCCACGAATATACACGATAGGAGGAGAATGCATGCGAGAACGCAGTAGGATGATGCCAAGAATGCCATACATATACCATTTAATCGTACTTGGCCGGCGAATGTTTTGAACATTTCAAAACGTTCGTACTCCCTCCGAGAATAGGCAAGAACGGTCACGATCTGCGACGAACCCCGCAAGTTGCCAGTACGAATTGCCAAGAATGAACATGATTTTCCAGTTCGCGGTGATTCGCCTACCCAATTCTTGACAGTGTGACTGGGGCTTTATGGACGATTGGCGAAACCATTGACCGCCTGCAATATGACATTATACGGCTGTATTGACACTGATATGAGCCACAGCAATCAACTGCTATTCTCATATTCTGTTGAAAGCAAAGTTAGTCTCGTTATATGCAACATATACACGTCAATTCAGTTTAAAAATAATATCCCAACTTTTCATGTGATTAGTATCTAAAACTTTTAATATGAATATAGTATCTATAACTTTTAATGTGATTAGTGTCTATAACTTTTAATGTGATTAGTATCTATAACTTTTAATGTGATTAGTATCTAAAACTTTTCATGTAATTAGTATCTAAAACTTTTAATGTGAATATAGTATCTATAACTTTTAATGTGGTTAGTATCTATAACTTTTAATGTGATTAGTATCTAAAACTTTTAATGTGAATATAGTATCTATAACTTTTAATGTGATTAGTATCTATAACTTTTAATGTGAATATAGTATCTAAAACTTTTAATGTGATTAGTATCTAAAACTTTTAATGTAATTAGTATCTATAACTTTTAATGTGATTAGTATCTATAACTTTTAATGTGAATGTAGTATCTAAAACTTTTAATGTGATTAGTATCTATAACTTTTAATGTGAATATAGTATCTAAAACTTTTAATGTGATTAGTATCTAAAACTTTTAATGTGATTAGTATCTATAACTTTTAATGTGATTAGTATCTATAACGTTTAATGTGGTTATTATCTATAACTTTTAATGTGATTAGTATCTATAACTTTTAATGTGATTAGTATCTATAACTTTTAATGAGAATATAGTATCTAAAATATATTCAGGATTTGAGTGGTTTGATCGCAATTTGGTTATATATTGCAGTGATAGTTTGATTCTTCGAAGTTCAAAAGGAAGTTCATTTGCTTCGACATATAAGCGTTCTTTTTGGGATGTTCTTAAGCCACCGAGGCAAAAAGTCTTATCCTTTAATGGAGAATAGGATCTAGCTTTGCCAAGTTTGCCTTACTTGTACCGTTGTAAACAATAGAGGCATAATCAAGTGATCGACATGAATGGAGAAGAGTTTGCTGATCTCCTCCCCACTTATAGCTGGCAACTACCTTTAACAAGTCTAAAGCCTTTGTGCACTTGGCTTTCAAGCAATTTATATGCGATTTAAATGTTAGTCGGTGGTCAAACAATATTCCTAAGAATTTGACTTCTTTTACTACTTTGATCTCAATTCCATCTAATGTAAATACTGGATTTTTGTGCTGGAAACATTTTTTGCAAAAGGGAAAATTTGTCTTAGCTCTGGAGAATTTGAAGCCATTTTCTAGACGCCATTTCCAAATTCTATTTAGACAAAGCTGTAATGTTCTCTCAGTATTGATGTGCATAAATTGTCCACTGCACGAAATGTTGAAATCGTCCACAAAGAGTGAACCATCAATTGATTTATTCAAAACTGCCGCTAAACTGTTGATCTTGATACCAAACAAGAGTAGTAGACCAAATACTGCCTGCGGAACACCCTGATCCTGATAGAAATGATCAGACATGGATGTACCCAACCGAACTTGGAATTGTCTACCATTCAAAATGTTGGATATCAAAATTTTCAGGTTATATTCACAGACGGTGGCTTTGAAGGGAGACCGGTAATTAACATAACGTTTCATAAAGGACCGACTAGGTATATATAATAGGTCTATAATAATTTCTTTATCGCGTTTTTATGGTGGCTCAGAAAAACACTCTCGCGATAGTAACATAATACACCAGACTGCGATATTCAAATCTGCCATTTTGTTTGCTTATATCGTCCGGTACTTCATTCATCACCCGGTACCCTTAAATTTGAACTTAAATCTGCAGGTTTTCTCCGTATCAGTTTGGAATACAGGTGACCAATCCACCATTGCCAATTAACGTAATATACCTTGAAATAAATCCATAATAATTACGGTTATCACTCAATATATGTCATACACGTCGGGTAGGTTAGTACCATTACCGAGTGACTAATCTATGCAGCTTAGCGCCGTCATTTGATGGAGTTAATGGTGACTGGCCGGAAGATCATACGCAGAAATCAAACGTGCCATATGTGTACCAGTGTACCACATACCCTTGGTGTTCTATTTCTTTATTTTTCTAGATTATGTGGTTAATAAAACGTTAGTTTGCGAGTACCTTGTGTATAAATGCACTGTATATACGTCAAAACATATAAAAAGTAATATCCTAACTTTTAAAGTGATTAGTTAGTTCTTAAAACTTCGTTCCAGGTGAATCATGTTATTGTTGCTGACACGTGCACAGTTACCGTATACCAATCTCCCGGGACTACAATTGATATTGGGCACCGTGGTGTAGCTTTTTGACCTTTGAAAATTCGATAACTATCTATCTATGGGAAATACTTTTGACTTTTTACTCAATTCAGACGAACGCTGACATTTCCATGGTGAGGGTCGGTAAATTCCCATTAGCACGAAACAAATAATTTACACATCGATGGTACTAATGGCTTTCAACGATAGTTCAATAAATATCACAGCTCCAATGACTAATTTTAATGTCATTTCTGAAATGTTTTCGAAACTCACGAGGCACCTCGTCTGTATATCTATACCGGTTCATTAACACCAGTAGGCTTAAATGTCAGACGTTTATGGGCGATATTGCCCTCTCGGGGGCTTCGCCACCTCGAACACATTATCTTGCCAATATTTGGCATACATTGCCTCGTGTCATACGATAACTATAAAAAAGATATAATATTTCCCAAATTGCTGCACCGGTGTGGCTTTCTAATTGAAAATTCGAAATGATATAATTTTGATCTTTCACTGCATCTACATAAACATATTAACATTTCCGTTCATTATTATTGCATGAACGTTGATAGCGCTAATGGCGTCTGTGAGTGTTCCAACAAATACCACGTCTAAAATGATGAGACCGTTCATCTCGCGTCTACACGTGTGCGTGTGTTGTTTCAAATGGTATGTGTTTCTGTGGGAATTGGGGTGAATGTCAAAATATATTGATTCAAATAATGTTCATAACATACGATAGAAAGTAAAAGCGCCATCTAGTGGACAAACTGGTGAACATACCTTCTCGCTTTCCCTTCGAGCGTCTCGTGAGACGACATATTGGAATTCGTTTACTCAAATAATGGTGTTGATATCAAACCCTCTCTTCTCATAAGTTTAATGCAAAGTCAACTTCTAACACCTGCGCAAGAAAAGTTCAATTCATCAATGCGTGAGCTGTTGCATTAATGCATTAACTAAGCTGAATTGTTTTAATTTGTGGGTGCAAAGCTCGGCAATTTTCGTCGCTAATTAACGTTTATTATTGAAAAATATAGGTGGATCATACGAAACTGATAATTCATTAAGACTGTGCTGATCTTTGCTGAAATTAATACGAAATCAGACAGAACAACCACTGGGAAGAAGTTGGTCACTTGGCATGAAACTGCTATTTAAATTGACAACGCACGATCAATTTGAACATTGGAGGAAGAAAAAGGGGGCTATACCCCCGGACAATTTTGAGGAGCACAGGTTTTTGGGAATCTGGGATAATCGGAACGTCTCGTTTATCATGTTTGACTGCTATTAAAAGATGCATGGATCTATTATATTTCGCCTGAAATAATGGATCTATTTCTCATTATGTATGGTTATTCTAGCTCACCAGGGAATAGGGATCCGGTGAGCGTTACTCTATCCCACCAGGGAATAGGGATCCGATGATCGTTATTCTAGCCCACCAGGGAATAGAGATCCGGTGATCATTATTCTAGCCCACCAGGGAATAGGGATCCGATGATCGTTATTCTAGCCCACTAGGGAATAAGGATCCGTGATCGTTATTCTACCCCACCAGGGAATAGGGATCCGATGATCGTTATTCTATCCCACTAGGGAATAAGGATCCGGTGATCGTTATTCTAGCCCACCGGGGAATAGGGATCCGGTGATCGTTATTCTAGTCCACCAGGGAATAAGGATCCGATGATCGTTATTCTAGCCCACTAGGGAATAAAAATCCGATGATGGTTATTCTTGCCCACCAGGGAATAGGGATCCGATGATCGTTATTCTAGTCCACCAGGGAATAGGGATCCGATGATCGTTATTCTAGTCCACCAGGAAATAGGGATCCGGTGATCATTATTCTAGCCCACCAGGAAATAGGGATCCGATGATCGTTATTCTAGTCCACCAGGGAATAGGGATCCGGTGATCGTTATTCTAGCCCACCAGGGAATAGGGATCCGGTGATCGTTATTCTAGCCCACCAGGGAATAGGGATCCGGTGATCGTTATTCTAGCCCACCAGGGAATAGGGATCGGTGATCGTTATTCTAGCCCACTAGGGAATAGGGATCCGATGATCGTTATTCTAGCCCACCAGGGAATAGGGATCCGGTGATCGTTATTTTAGCCCAATCAGGGAATAGGAATCCGGTGATCGTTATTCTAGCCCACCAGGGAATAAGGATCCGATGATCGTTATTCTAGCCCACCAGGGAATAGGTATCCGATGAAACACATTCTCGTGATATCAGATTGTGTACATACTACTGTGTATTTTCCATGTCTCTCGTATGCAAATATCAGATTATATACATCCTACTGTTTATTTTTCATGTCTCTCGTATGCAGATATCAGATTATATACATCCTACTGTGTATTTACCATGTCTCTCGTATGTAGATATCAGATTGTATACATCCTACTTTGTATTTACCATGTCTCTCGTATGCAGATATCAGATTATATACATCCTACTGTGTATTTTCCATGTCTCTTGTATGCAGATATCAGATTGTATACATCCTACTGTGTATTTACCATGTCTCTCGTATGTAGATATCAGATTATATACATCCTACTGTGTATTTTCCATGTCTCTCGTATGCAGATATCAGATTATATACATCCTACTCTGTATTTTCCATGTCTCTCGTATGCAGATAAAGGCTCTTCGCTTCGACCAACATCAATTAAGACTGAATGGGCATCTGGTTTGTGTACGCAATGCAGGTTAATTGTTACACCAACAGTTTAGGCGGTTATAATTAAACTCTGACAAATAGAGAATGACGAAACAGAGCTATCACAAAATGGTGCTCAAATATGCTAACTTTAGAGATACATGTATGAATAGGGTACACGGTTTTACATTGGAGCGATATGCAAGAGGTGGGAAAAATTGACGACGTCTGGCCACTAACATGTGGCGACTAAAAACAACCATATGACTCTACAGGAAAGTATACATTCAGACCCGAGAATACGGTGAATTCTTGGACGCTTTAGTATCTCAGCCGTGCTTTTATTGCAACTGTTCATGTGGAGACTATGAAGTATCCACACGGCCCCTAGTACCGGCTTGAGCGGAATTAGATACGCTAGCTCGGGAGCTGTGATGACAGATCAGCTCAAACAACTCAGCTGATGTTAATGGATGAGCATCATGAACGTCTCGTCGAGTAACCGCCTTAACATGGGGTAACGTGGTAAATGCAAAAAAACCTTAAAAAAAACTAACCTGTAATGTCCGACGTCGTACGGTTTAAATTTCCCACCGAAACAATACAACTACATATAGTTACATACCATTTCCGAGTAGGTACCCAACACTAAAGTGAGAATATCTTCCCTTGTTAATAGAATATGATTCATGTTGACGAATTGCAGTGTAGCCTCTTTTATTAGGGCATCCATAAAGTATATTCATGAAAGTCAGTATCTGACATGTAGGTCAAACCTAACCTGTATGTAATATATGTCGAACAACCTTTTGGCTGAAAATTAAATGTGCAAGCATCCGCCCAAATTCAGTTTTCATGGCCATGATTTATCAACCATCTTCATGGTATTACCAATTCTCAAGCCATGAATTAATCTGAATACTGGCCATCACAAATCCATGGCCATGACATGTGCCCTATTCATGGCTTTGTCTTGGTTTTTAAATGTTTTTATATGGTGTCATGATATTGCAAAACCGATGAATCGTTTTTCTATATTGTTCATGCCCATTAATCCATCTGGATTTTCATGGCTGTTAAAATCCATGAATTCATTGGTCAATTTATTTCATGCCCAAAACATTTAGCGATCAATTTATGCCGCTGCAAAAATCAAACAGATATCGCTGCATGGATGGGAAAAACCTGGTGAATTTCAGACTATATCTAGTTTAATGTCCATAACATTTGCTCATTTTCATGGGGTATTCTGGTTAATTTCATGGGAGTGTTTATAGGTTTTCATTGGATTTTTATGGTATCCGACCCAGTAATTCTGCTGGCCATATGATGCTGGTATATATCGAAAATAAATATCTTGCAGGCCAAAAGACGCACTTTTTCGGGGAGCGAAAATGCTGATTCCTTTATGGGGATAACATTTTACAAACAACGAGTAGGTCGTCCCCCTGTGTTTTTCACCATTTTAAAATGTCCGTAGAACGGGAAACACTTCAACATGCATAAAAAGGAAATCATTTCATACGTTTTCTCTGGGTTGTGGTTCGAATTTAACACATTTTCAGGAATTTTCAGGAATTTTTCAGGGAAGTTGGAGAAGGTTTAAGGAGGATTGCACGTCTTTCCTTTTCAATTTCAATAGATCACTCGTCTCCTGAAATAATGGCACGAGCGTGCCCATTCAGCAAATATATACTTTTGCAGGGTTTTGTTAAAGATTTTACATCAATTTATGGTTGAAAACCCGAACCCATGCCTGTTTTTAGCCGCACATCATTTGGGTGTGGACTGCACCTTTGCCAAAGGTCATACACTGGATCAACTTTCCCATTGCTGCCTTACGAAGTTTGAGCTCGAACAGGCTTCGAAGGGATAATCAATCAGAGGTTATAACACCGGCGGCAGGGGAGTACACCTCTGACATTAATAGAATGTAAAATTATCTTTCGCAAATCCTTTTTAACAAAATTGCACTTATCGAGTCCATGAAGCTTTGGCAGTGAAGAAAGACCGAAATTTCCAAAGGTATACAGGTAAAACTATGCAAGCTATCCGGAAAATTGATCTGACATTTCTACGTCACTCCGTGGACCCGCGCAAGCGATAGGTTTTCGGTTGTACTCCAAAGCTCTATTGACATCCCAAATCGCCATAACCAATAAATTTAGAAATATTTGTGAGCGAAAAGTTCAACATAGCGTGTTTGTGTGTCTATTGGGAATCGAATATCAGTCTATTGTGCCAGACATCATGTATATTGGTAACTTGTTTTAGTGACATCTAGAAGCTACAGGGATAAGTAAACCAATGATAATTGTCTTTTGAATAACAACTTTTTATGTTCATTAACAGGCGACGTTTCACTACAGATTCCATCAATGTTTCTCAACCATGGAGCAGGCGTCAGTTCCGATCGACAGTCAATATTCAGTCATCCTCCATAATGAATTTCCACGTCATGCATCGACGCGGAAATAATTTTTAAATCATTTTAAATCAAACCTGCCTCAAACCAGATTCGGTTCATGTATGTTAGTAAAAAGCAAAGGAAGGTAATTTTATCCAGACATCCATTCATCTGGACTAAAAGCCCAAGATCATAACGAACGCAATACGACTATGGCGGCTGATATCTGCAATGTCGTACCATCGTACTATCGCCCTATTTTTACTAGGTCGATGTTACGATGCGATGGTATCATGGTACCATGGCATACGATGAAATCACGGTTTGTATTCAAACATAACCCGACAGTTAAGCAATTAAGAATCACTTGAAATAATTTATTTGCGCATGAATTTCGTTTGACCATGCGACTTGAGCAACTCTGTATGATGATACGATGGCACGATTATAAGATGGTACGATGCGATGCATCGCAGCGTGCCATCGTATCATCGCATCTTGCATTCGTACCATCGCGTTGTCGCATCGTGCCATCGTATCGTACCATCGCCCCAGTAAAAATAGGGCGATAGTACGATAATACGACATGGCAGATATCAGTCACTATAGTACGACAGAACATAAAAAATGTATCCCGGTATAAACTTCAATAGTAGTAGCAAAAGGGAATCTTTATACCACTGACCTAAACAAATTGCATATTTGGAACGTCACGGAGGTCAAGTTTACTAGTGTTCTGGCAAAAGACATTTCTGGTCACGTGACAGGAAGCGACCTCGGGATGTAATCCTCAGAGTTGATTTCGCTGAAAAATTCTGACTGCGCATGTGTAGTGCATCGCCAGATCTGGGTGGACGTTTTGAGGTCGAGGTGGACCAATATTGGTCCGAATGCGTGGGAGGTTTCATAGTGAAGCACTCGTGGAAGAGCATCCGACTGGACGGGTGTGTCGTGGAAATGCCGAGCAACTGCACATGCACAATGGAAAAGGGGCATTGCAATAGGCGTTTTGAGGTAAAGATGGACCAATGTTATTCCGAATGGGCCGTGTGAGGTGCCATATTGGGGAATCCTCCCATGGCCATTTGCGGTATGGGTTGTGACACCTTGTTTTCTCTGTCTCACACCTTAGAAGACGAAGGGAAGGGTCTTGATGCCATCAGTTGACTTTCGCATAAAAGCGAAACTGCATGCGCAGTGCATAGGCAGATGTGGGGTGGTCGTTTTGGGGTCAAGGTGAACCAATATTGGTCCGATTGGGCTGTGTGAGGTATCAGTTCGAAGCACTCGAGGAGGAGCATCCGACTGGATCGGTGAGTCGTAGAACTGGTTTTCATCTGCACATGCGCAGTGGAAAAAGTGCATTTATGATAAAGGCGAACTGCTGGTACAGAACTAGTTGGTCCCCGGTACCCACATGACTGAATTACTGAATGCCGTGATGCGTCAACGCATGTCACACTCGGATCCTCAAGGATTGGAGGTGTTTGCCCGAGGCTTGAAAGTCATGCATGTATCACAAGAATCGACGAGAAAACCCCATGGCTGGGCCTGGATGCAGCGGGATATTGAACAGCAATCTCCGGTACACGCACTACGCAAGTCAAGGAGACGTCACAACAAGAGACTCGATCCCCACGGGCCTGGTAAGCCGAATGGGAACCGTAGTGAATATCCAGCACCTATATACGTAGAATAGCGTACAACATGATACGGAAGTCGTGTACGAAAGCAACACCTATAACTTCACTCTTCCCAAAGGCCAGTACTACACACCCAAAATAGTCATCAAGGCGTTGCGTAACCTCATCAAGAGCTCGATTTCTTACTGAAATTTACACAAAAAGAAAGGGGGAAACAGAGCGATGCATTTATACTGTGTGTTTCCGTGACTCTGTCACCAAGGTATAGAGCAAACTGATATTTGTTCATACTGATCCGGATATATTTTTGGCCTGGTCTGAAATTTGCTCACTTGATAGCAAGCGTCAGAGTCGACATTCTTTGGTAAGTCGCCTTTCATAAAAGAATTGTCGCATCAATACTCGAAAGACCTATATTTCGTATGATAGCATCAATTTCAAATGTATATGAAATAAAAATAATAAAACCACAAGATGGTTTCTTACAAGACAGAAGCGGTCAACAATTTCCAATGATGTTAGCCAAACCGCTGACCATTATTCTTTATCCAAATGAATTTCCAAGTCATTTATCAGAGTATTTATCTCAGTCACGGTTACATTGTGATTGCTCATTTGGACACCATGGAGATATAAAACACATGATATTCAAACGTTAGCTTATCATATTGTGACCATTTCTAACGCATTTGCATCTCATCTAGGTGCAAATGATCAGGGTAAATGCAAAATGGCGGCCATCAGGATCATCAGAACGTTGACGTTTATTCGCCTCAAATATCGGTTCTCTACTCTCTCGAAACAACTCGCTCTAACAAAGTTGTACATCTACAATCTCTGTGTACCAGTGACACACAATTAGTTTAGAAAAAGTCTGCTGTTGCAGAGTATCCATCATTGGATTTTGCGTCATCGTGGCGGACACTTTATTCCTACGAAGTAGGCTCTCATTTGCAAATTGTCCGGTAATGAGTCAGTGAGTGTGTCAGTCATTCCATCCGAATCCTTCCGTCGGCAAAATAAGAAGAACCATTGACATTAGAACCTTGATTTTTGGCATGAACGTGCAATAGGTGACTGCTACCAGCAAGTTCTGAGATGACCGAATTCTGATGAAAATTTAATTGATAATTATTTTTTATTATTTATTGATATCTCAGCGAGTGCGCTGTCATGCACATCGGGATCCCTTGGTTGTATGTTTCATTGTGACTTTTGAAGGTTTCCTGATACCAGGAAGCCTGATCCATTCGAGATTCAGACCATCTGAGAATGGTTATCGTTGGATGCAATCCCCCAATCCCCATATATTCTGGGAGCTTACATGATGCTACACTTATTCAACCTCTGCACTACCCTCGGGAGGATTTTCCCACCCCTGGGGCAGACCTACATGTACTTAGGTGACCTATAAGCCTCGAAATTGGCAAAACATGTCTTAGGTCAAGTGACGTTAGTCACACTGCTCATGTAAACAAATAGATTTTCATTTTCCTGACTGTAAAACTGTGTATTATGTGTATACGAATCGTTGCAGACAAATGTCTTCCCATGATGAATTAAAATTAGATATGCTCTCGGACACATTGGGTGTAGAACAGTAATTAACTCAGGACAGACACGTTTCAGTTTAACAGGTTTCCAAAAACAAATGAAAACCCAAGCGGCTGAAGTCGTCCGACGACGAAAACAGTGATTTGGCTTGGAAGCGTAACGTTCAGTACTCGGCATGGAAAACAATCCCAAGCGAGATCCTGTGGTAAGATACCAGTACCCACGATTAACCCTATCTGGCCTGGGCTTTTTGGGACCTGTCCAGGCCTGGGGGGGCCGAAATGGCCCCCCCCTAATTATTTTTCTTACCCCTTGAGCTAGGGGGCTGAAATTTATTACACTATACCCTTGGGTCAAGCTCTACCAGAAAATGTAAAAAAATCCAAGATGGCCGCTTTGATGACGTCACAGTGACGTCATTTCAAAAACGGCATTTTTTGGTCGATTTTTCGGTCAGATTTTCCGAATTTTTTATTTTTGCAATTTCTCCACAAAAACTGCATGAAAAATTAGCAAATATTAATGTGATATGAAATAAAATAGTTTTTGCCCACTTTTCATTGCGGAAAAGCAGAAATTTTGAAGAAATATGACAAAAATAACACTTTTCTGGTACCCCACGTGGCCGCCATCTTCAATTTACCCATGATCCTCTGCTCAGGGGGTTATACAAATAGGCTCAAAATGACCCCAATAAGATAAACTATAAAGTCACGGAGTTTCAGCTCTCCATTTCATTTTTGCCGTGCCGGAGATAGTGCAGAAAGTTTGGTAGGGGGGGGGGGCCATAATGCCCCCCCCCCCCCCAGGCCAGGTAGGGTTAACAATTTTGTCCCGAAATGAAAATTCGGCTTAGCCTCCAGGTGGCACAATTATCTATAGGTGAATCAGCATCAGCATGAAAAGTCAGATCTTGAGGCAATTTACCCACAAAGCAAATTTGGAAAGCGCCCGTTCAGGTTTTCAGAAGTTATTGACCGGAAAATCATTTTCACTTGGCACACAGGTGGCGACACCTATAGGTGTATCGGCATGGGAAAAAATCCCAAACAAGATCTTGAGATAAAATACTCACATGTATAGTGTGGAAAGAATCCATTCAGGTTTTCAAAAGTGTCTGGAATCGAAATTTTAAGTTGGCCCTCCGGCAACATCAGCTATAGTTGAGGCGGGATACCCGTACCCATAAACCAAATTTAAAAAGAACCCGTTCATTTTTTTCAGAACTAAAAAAACTCCTAAAAACTATTTCCCGAACTTTCAATTTTTTTCTCTTTTAATTTAATTATTTGCAGAATATTCCAGTAATAATAATTTCCCCAATAAATGCATCCTCACTGAGAGAGTTCTAATCCCTTATGGCTACGATTGATAGCCGCTACCGACATTCCCCAAAGTACAGCTTTTTTGTTGGAAAGGTTTAATCTGTTTAAAAATGCGGAATCGTATACATTTGACTTTTTACTGAAATTGACAGACACTGACATTTCCGTCGTAATATCGGAGGTAAATTTCCAACGGTACAGGAAACAAATATTCCCTCGCACATTGGCGCAGGTGACCACGTCCGTGTTGTAACAAAAGCAGCATCAATTTGTTTTAATGTCATCCGTGAAGATTTCCTATAAAATATGCATGAGTCGTTCTGTCACATGTGAGATGTTTCTGTCAATTGTAGAAAATGTCAAAACAGTTGGATTCAAATGAACAAGTTTAATAAAATATACGTATGGCCTACACTGAAAGTCAAAGCACATCTAGTGGAGAAAATGCCGATTTCTTTTCCGCGAAAGAATAGTGGTGCGCTTAGGTGGAGGAAGTTTGTGCTCTAATATATAAACGGCCTATGTTGATGGCGGTGCGACTTTCACAGAGAGTATTTTGGATAGACTGTGATGTTAAATTTTGCCTAAGTGCGCATGCGTAAATGAGGTGTCAGGTTACAACGAGATACTATCATGTTTGGTGGATATATTGGAAAATTGTATAGATTTTTTCAAACCTCGTTTATGACGAATAGGCATGGAGATTGAAAGTTTGTGTAAATTATATATGGTGGCCGAGATGGGCCATCGTTACTTCGCCATCGTGCCATAGAGCGATAGAGCGATGGCTATAGAGCGATAGAGCTATGGCGATAGAGCGATGACGATAGAGCGATAGAGCTATGGCGATAGAGCGATAGAGCGATGGCGATAGAGCGATAGAGCTATGGCGATAGAGCGATAGAACGATGCCGATAGAGCGATAGAGCTATGGCGATAGAGCGATGGCGATAGAGGGAACTACATGACTGCGCATGACTACACCGAAACGAGACGAGTCGACATTTTTGCCTACCTTTGTGTTCACGGTATTTATCGGTACAAGATTTTCATGGCGATCAACGCCATGCATACTAAGAAAAATTCTACACAAGAAAGCGACTCGGAGTTGATTCAAGGAATGTCATAATGAATATATAAAAAAGATCTTTGATTAATGACGCGGAGGGGGAGGGATTGACGCCTATTAATGTTCAATTATTGGAGAACGTTGATAGGATATTAATTTATTAAGATTTGCCTCTCCCCCTTACCCCCTCCGTGCTCAAAGGACGGAATGTCTCAAAGAGCGGAGACCAAGGACCACTTCGTCTCCCCACCCCCAATAATTACGAGGGGTGCCTTGAAATGGGCCGAAAATTAGTAGAGAAGCATGTGAAATAAATCTAATATTACCTGGGGGTGTACCCCCGACTCACCTCTTTAATTCTTCCCTCGCGGGTCTAAATTTGTCGTGACTAGTTTTAAATTGCAGTTTTATGCCAAGTACCAACATTTTCTCAGTAGTTTCGTACTAAATGGAATTTAGACTGGTCACAAGGTGACTTTAAGCTATTAGGTCTTGTGTTTACAAACAATTTGACCGAAATGGTTGAAAAAATTACAAAGTACGGTGGCCTATTAGGGCCATTGTTGTTTTCTTTCGATTTCCTATGTTTTTCTTCTATTTCCGAAAAAACAACTTAATTTTCCAGGTTTTCTTTGTATTTTTCAAGAAATCAACTGAATTTTCAGCGAATTCATAGCAATATTCTGCGAATTTCCGTGTTCAATGACGTAAAAACACAGACAAATTCGAAGAAAAATCTACGTAATTCTTAAAAAACACCAAATATAATTTCTTCCGCGGATATAACATTTCCTCCGCGGATATGATCTATTCCACCGCGGATATAATATTTCCTCCGCGGATATAATATTTCCTCCGCGGATATAATCATATCCTCCGCGGATATAATATTTCCTCCGAGGATATAATATATCCTCCGCGGATATATTCATTTCCTCCGCGGACATAATATTTCCTTCGCGGATATAATCATTTCCTCCGCGGATATAATATTTCCTCCGCGAATATAATCATTTCCTCGGTGGATATAATATTTTCTCCGCGGATATAATATTTTCTCCGCGGATATAATCATTTCCACCGCGGATATAATATTTCCTCCGCGGATATAATCATTTCCTCCGCGGATATAATATTTCCACCGTGGATATAATATTTCGTCCGCGGATATAATCATTTCCTCCGCGGATATAATATTTCCTCCGCGGATATAATATTTCCTCCGCGGATATAATGATTTTCTCCACGGATATATTTCCTCCGCGGATATTATGAATTATCCAGTGTCGGGGAGTAGGATACGGGAATTTATCCTGTTTTCTGGCGAAAATACCCCACGACCAGGAAACAGGATAAATTCCCGTATCCTACTCCCCAACACTGGATAACGAGTTTATTTCTGCGAGCAGCCTTTTAAACTCTGGAAAGAGACGTGGAAAACTGAGTCTAAAACTTGCTAACCAAATACGAAAAAAGTGAGAAGGAAAACGGCCGGAGACGCGTCAATTATTTTGAAATATTCGGAATCAGCATGGTATATTTGGTCATATAAGATATCTTGACTTTTGCTCGAAATTATAAGTCAGAAGACCGTACAGCGCTAGAGTTTGATCGCCGACTCTTCGGCTGATCGGCCGAGCCGGAGTCGAGTCGGCGAAAAATACTGCACAGTTCGCTAACCAAAAACGTCTGAAAATGGTCTAATCTTGAATTAAACAGCGTGTATTAAAAATGCTTACTATGTGCTAACAGTATTTTAATTCATATAACCTAGAATTGTACACGTCAAATTCATGTGTGCTCGAGTATCAGCGGTAAACTCCCACACCATGCACATTGTACCGAGGTCGATCGTCGAAGACCAAAACTGAGTCAAGCATCAGCAAGATTTCGTTACCGTAAGTTGTTCAAAATCATCAGTCTCTACTCACAGTCACAGTATACTATCTTTTCCAGATTTTTCCAGTAACTGTCGGGCATTTTATCGGTCAGATTTACGGAGTTGATATCCGGCATATTCTTTATTTCCAGTTCTGTCAGTGTCACTGGCAGAACACTCCAGCAGCCATGTTTGTTTACACTGAACACGGTGGCTAGCCCCGCCTAGAGTAGAGGTCAGTCAGTGCAGTAGATTCAAGATTCAAGAATTTTATTGTACGAGACACTCAATGCTGAGCAGAGTACAACGAACGACAAAACATTGTCAACAATTAAATTTTAAATAAAGAACAATAAAGTATACATAACAATAGATACAGAAACCATTTAGCTATATCGTGTTATTGGTATACAGAGTAGAGTAGGAGACGAATATTTATCCTCACTTCACGTGACCGCTCTCAGCCAATGAAGACCCAGGATCTACTGGGAGTAGAAATAAAATATTGTCTCCGCGGATATAATCATTTATCACATTTCAGAGTAAATTGTAGGGTTTTGATTGGTTAATTGCCATAGTAAATTAGACCGTATTGCAATTCTTCGTTAGTCACCTTTGGTATACCAATTCAGAATTCTCGTATACCAATGCTGTCAAGGACGCGCGTGCCCATATACCAACGTAGTCGAGGACGCGCGTGCAACACCTGTAGTTAAAGCCTGTTTCAGGCGAATTTGTCTGCGCGAGTTTGTATGGCATGTATGGGTGAGTTCCGCCAATGGGCAAGCCTTCTTTTCAAACAGCGATTGGAACGCCCTTCCAGCAACTGTTCAAAGCTTGCCTTCTCTCGCAGCGTTCAAACGCAAATTACTCACTATGTCTCGGAAACCTAACCCACCTTTCTGGCATTACGTTTGTCCTCGAAAAGAGAATATCTTACTGTGTCTTCTTCGCAACGGATGCAGCAACGTCAAAATACATTTGTTCGACAATTTCCTTTCTGACACTTCTCGATGTAATTGTGGACATCCAGACGAGAGTGTGGATCACTATTTCTTTAATTGTCCTATATTCCACACTCAACGTATCCTACTACAAGGTAATCTAGCAACTATTTACGATATGCCGAATATTCCAACCTCGAAAATTCTATTATTTGGCGATCTTGACAAAGATGAGATTACTAACGTACGCATTCGGACATTTCTGGGCGATAACCAAGCGCTTTTGACTCAAAATACAATCAGCCTCCATTTATCCCTTTGTCCTTAGTAGTAAAGAGACCGCAGATACTGTTTTATTGGTTCCGCACGCATGCGCCGCAATCGCCGCAACGTCACTTCCGGTTTCTAGACCAAATTGTACCTCCAACACAAGAGAGCTCCCCGCAAAAATCACTATAGTTCCGGCACTTCCGGTAACGTGACCGGAAATGACTTTTTGGGCCGTGTATTCCTCTGCGGTGATGCGGTCGCGAGAAAAAGCTTCCGCCGACAGAAAGTAGTCCCCAGACTTCAAATACGCTGCATGGACCGATTGGGTCGAGTGAGGTGTCAAAGTAAAGCGCTCCTCCAGGGCGATCAAGTCATGGATGGGTGCATATAAAATGAGGATTTGTTCCGAAAATATGAAAAGCGGAACGCGGACTTTACCCCATCAATAGGGGAAACCCGTATCAACCATGTCCAAAAGGGGTAATGTCGGTCCCCCGGCTTATCGGGGCCTGCCTATCAAGTCAGGGGTGGGTGTATGTAAAATGAGGATTTGTCTCCGAAAATATAAAATGCGGAACACGGACTTCACCTCTACAATAGGGGCCTGATTCGCACATTTCCATCTATACGGGAAAATGCCTGTATAGGGTATGGGGGTGGTCATTTTTGTTGTGAATTTCACTATGGGTTGTGGGGTCTTGTTTTCTTCGTATCACCACGTAAAACACGATGGGTGGGGTCTCGGACCTAAGCGGTGAAGTTTTTCGAAAAGTTCACGGAGGTCTGTATAGGCCCATAGGCCTACTGGCTCAGTGGATAGGTCCATAATGGGCAATTCACACATGTTCATTGCGATATGGGTTGTGGGATCTTGTTTTCACGTTTTACCACGTAGAACACGATGAGTGGGGTCCCGAAGCTAAGCGGTGAAATTTTTCGAAAAGTTCACGAAGGTCTGGATAGGCCCATAGACCTACTGGCTCAGTGGATAGGTCCATACTGGGCAATTCACACATGTTCATTGCGATATGGGATGTGGGATCTTGTTTTTCACGTCTCACCACGTAGAACACGATGGGTGAGGTCCCGAAGCTAAGACGTGACCTTTTTTGAAAAAGTCACTGCGCGCAGGCGTAGTGGGTAAATAATGCTGGGTGGACGTTTTGGGGTCTAGGTGAGTCCCTAGTGGTCCGATGGTGTCGTACGAGGTCTTATTTTGAAACTCTCGTGGAGGAGCATCCGACTGGACTAATGTATCGTCCGTTTTCAATATTCTGCGCATGCGCAGTCTGGCCGTAGTATAGAAAGCAGGCATTTTGGGGGGTGCGTGGGAGTGTGTTTGGGGTAGCGATGGACCACTATTGTTCCGAATGGGTCGTGGGAGGTGTCAAAGTGAAGCTTTTGTGGGGTAGTCAGAATGGCGTGTTTTTTATTGCAAGTCGCGTCAATCTGCGCATGCGCAGTTGGGTGTAGTAAGTAAGGTGGTCATTTTGGGGGAGCGTGGGAGTGTGTTTGAGGTAGAGATGGACCACTATTGGTCCGAATGTGTTGTGGGAGGTGTCATTTTGTAGCTCTCGTGGTGTAGACCCCGATTTGTGGGATGTCCACAGCATCTGTCACGTCATCAGTGACGTCATCAGTACGAGCAGTAGCGAAAGTACATGTACATGTACTTTGTGCATGTCCATTTACATATACTGTGCGCATGTCCATGTATTCTTTGCTTATCCCTGTACATGTACTATGTGCCTGTACATGTAATCTGTCCATGTACATATACTCTGCGAGTGTACATGTAATCTTGCGAGAAAAACACAGTATCCTGATAATATATATATCACGGTAATGTAACGTTAATCAGCTTACCTGGCTAGTACGAACGCCTCCACTCAAAGTTTCTCAAATTTGGCGATACATATCGCATGCTGATAAAAAATACGAACGTAGCGTGCAAGATCTATGGCGCTACGTTTCGTAACTTGTGTCTAATTCCGCTTAACCCGGGGCTAGGGGCCGTATGAACCCATGTACTTCAAGATCCTCATGGCACTCATATGAACAGTCACAATCAAAGCGTGACTAAGATACATCATTCTTTAGATGAAGACTTTACAACGAATATTACGGATTAAGAATACTGATCAGCGATACGGATTTGATATTTTTGGAACATCATGATGTCTTGCCGGCATCATTGAAAACTGTTGACCGCTTCTCTCTTGCAGGAAACAAGCCTATGTTTATGTATACTATGAGTGTCTTTTTGAATTTGGTGCTAATACTGTTATATGGAATATGGAATAGGTCTTTGGATTATGGACGCGGATATTCTCTAATGGACGACGGCTGAATTATGGATGACGGACTAGACGCTTGTAATTCACCCATTTTTCGTTGTGAATTGTTGATTGATTCTTAATTGTAAGAAATTATATGTAGCTTGTCAGTATTTATATTCTTATTTTAGTCTTTCTCTTATTTTGATGCCAATGATTACATTAACACTAAGAACAATATTGTTGTTGCCGTTCAATATCGATCTGACGCTTATATGGAGCCGTATTCAAGGTAATCGACACAAACATTGGATAGAACTATTATAGAATACCTGTCCCGTATTATACAATATCTGTCCTGTATTATACCATATTTGCTCTCTATTATACCATATCTGTGCTGTATTATACCATATCTGTTCTGTATTATACAATAGCTGTCCTGTATTATATCATATCTGTGCTGTATTATACAATGTGTCTACAATATCTGTCCAGTATTATACCAAATCTGTGCTGTATTGTACCATATCTGTGCTGTATTATACCAGATCTCCTGTATTGTACCATATATGTCCTGTATTATACCATGTCTATCCTGTATTATACAATATTTGTCCTGTATTATAACAGATCTATCATGCATTATACCATATCTTTGCTGTGTTATACCATATCTGTCCTGCATTATACCAAATCTGTGCTGTATTATACCATATCTGTCCGGAATTATACCATATCTGTGCTGTATTATACAATATCTGTCCTGTGTTATACCATATATGTCCTGTATTATACCATATCTGTCCTATATTATACAATATTTGTCCTCTATTATACCATATCTGTCATGGATTATACATTATCTTTGCTGTATTATATCATATCTGTCCTGCATTATACCAAATCTGTGCTGTATTATACCATATCTGTCCTGAATTATACCATATCTGTGCTGTATTATACCATATCTGTCCTGTCTTATACAATATCTGTCCTGTATTATACCAAACCTGTCCTGTATTGTGCCATATTTGTCCTGTGTTATACCATAGATGTTCTGTATTATACCAAATCTGTGCTGTATTATACAGTATCTGTCATGTATTATACCAAATCTGTGCTGTATTATGCCATATCTGTCCTGTATTGTACCATATATGTCCTGTATTATACAATATATGTTCTGTATTATACAATATTTGCCCTCTATTATACCATATCTGTGCTGTATTATACCATATCTGTCCTGAATTATACCATATCTGTGCTGTACTATACAATATCTGCCCTGTGTTATACAATATCTGTCCTGTATTATACCAAATCTGTCCTGTATTGTACCATATTTGTCCTGTATTATACAATATATGTTCTGTATTATACCAAAGCTGTGCTGTATTATACAGTATCTGTCCTATATTATACAAATCTGTCCTATATTATACCATATCTGTCCTGTATTGTACCATATATATCCTTATTACACAATATATGTTCTGTATTATACAATCGGATAGCGGTTCAGCAATGTTTATACAGTTCATTATCCCCAATGTTACATCATACCCAGCCTGGGGAAGCCGCCCTGGGTATGTTAAGTATGGCTAGTATGTTCACAGAAAAAGCAAGTTGAAATATCAAACACCATGTTTTATTATTTAACGCACCGTCACATTAGGCACAAGTGTTTACTGAGCTCAAGTCAACGATCAGCATGTAGACATAGAGAGTATGTACGACATGTTATGCTATTCATCAGTGCACGTGTGACGCATTCAGCCGAGGGGGTTGATCAGTTTAGCCACGAAGAACGTAACATTGGTGACCCTCTCCACTGTCCATTTGGTGTTGGGGCGTTGACGTTGCGCCCAGTCCAAGGGATCCACGGTGTCCAGTTCCTCCAGCATCGTCTCCAGTGACGCACGATTGGTGATGGTGAAAGGATGGTCGTACACTTGGTTGTTGGCACTGGTATAGAAATAGCGGAGTTGATCCGTCATCTTATGGCGTAAGATGTACCCGAAAGCGACATTTAATTTGAAGGCCGTAGGTTGGTCATTGAAGATGGCTTCCACGTAGCTGCGTAGTCGGGAGAGGTCGGTCAGTCGGAAATTGTAGATATCTTGAATAGGACGATGACGGTGGAAACAGTGCCGGACCATGGGCCAATAGCGTCGATAGATGTCACTCACTGGATGGGTGTCCTGTAAGAGATCGCTAGGAACATTTATGGGTTCGTTCGCGAAGTGTACTTTACCCTCCACGTCGTACATAATCTGGCCCAAGGTCTTGTCGTCGGAATTTGACTTTTGAATTAGGGCGACATCATCATCATCGGCCCTCGTGCGATGGGTGGGAGTTCTCGCTGTCGCGATACTGGTGCCTACGGAATCCTCTATCTGCAAACGTGGCTGCGGAGCAGGGTGTCGTGTGCGTTGTTGTCGCAACAACTGACCGGTCAGTTTGGAAAGCCGACCACATTCCTCGCATAGCTGCTTGGGTGACACATGCACTGTCCGTTCGTGACACCGTAGACTGTCCAGGCGATTAAATAGTTTCCCACACCTCGTGCAGCTATACCGGGCGGTTCCGTCGTGCTTGGTAACTTCATGGCCGCGCAAGTCGTGCAGACGAGTGAAGGATTTCGAGCACGTGGTACAAGTGAACATCTTGGTGGTTGACAGAGTGTCTGATGAAACGGCCAGGCCGCTTCCCTTTTATAGCACGCTAGCTGGTGATCTATTTTTAGCACACTCATTTCAACTACCCCCAAGTCGAGGGCCGAGATGTACTGGTGTACGACTGAGCCGCATTGCGCGCCCACACATACACACACACACACGCGCGCGTAATGCGCTCAGTCGTACACCAGTACATCTCGGTACTGACCGGAAGTGACCTTTGACCCCTGCGCATGCGATACCGGATATTAACTAATGGTGCGAGGGCCGATGATGATGATGTCGCCCTAATTTAACAGTCAAATTCCGACAAGACCTTGGGCCAGATTTTGTACGACGTGGAGGGTAAAGTAAACTTCGTCGACGAACCCATAAATGTTCCTAGCGATCTCTTAGAGGACGCCCATCCAGTGAGTGACATCTATCAACGCCATTGGCCCATGATCCGGCACTGTTTCAACCGTCATCGCCCTATTCAAGATATCTACAATTTCCGACTGACCGATATCGCCCGTCTACGCAGCTACGTGTAAGCCATCTCCAATGACAAACCTACGGCCTTCAAATTAAATGTCGCTTTCGGGTACATGTTACGCCATAAGATGACGGAACAACTCCGCTATTTCTATTCCAGTGCCAACAACCAAGTGTACGACCATCCTTTCACCATCACCAATCGTGCGTTCCTGGAGACGATGCTGGAGGAACTGGACACCGTGGATCCCTTGGAATGGGCGCAACGTCAACGCCCCAACACCAAGTGGACAGTGGACAGGGTCACCAAGGTTACGTTCTTCGTGGCTAAACTGATCAAACCCCCCCGGCTGAATGCGTCACCCGTGCACTGATGAATAGCCTAACATGCCGTACATACTCTCTATGTCTACATGCTGATCGTTGACTTGAGCTCAGTAAACGCTTGTACCTAATGTGACGGTGCGTTAAATAATAAAACATGGTGTTTGATATTTCAACTTGCTTTTTCTGTGAACATACTAAACATATCCAGGGTGGCTCCCCCAGCCTGGGTATGATGTAACATTGGGGATAATAAACTATATAAACATTGCTGAACTTGTTGCCATTCACGACAACCGCTATCCGATTGTATAATACAGAACATGTATTGTATAATACAGGACATATATGGTACAATACAGGACAGATATGGTATAATACAGCACAGATTTGGTATAATACAGGACAGATACTGTATAATACAGTACAGATTTGGTATAATACAGAACATATATTGTATAATACAGGACAAATATGGAACAATACAGTATAATACAGCATAATACAGCACAGATATGGTATAATTTGGTATAATACAGGACAGTTATTGTATAACACAGGACAGATATTGCACAATACAGCACAAATATGGTATAATTCAGGACAGATATGGTTTAATACAGCACAGATATGGTATAATAGATGGCAAATATTGTATAATACAAAACATATATTGTATAATACAGGACATATATGGTACAATACAGGACAGATATGGTATAATACAGCGCAGATTTGGTATAATACAGGATAGATACTGTATAATACAGCACAGATTTGGTATAATACAGAACATATATGGTATAATACAGGACAAATATGGTACAATACAGGACAGATTTGGTATAATACAGGACAGATATTGTATAACACAGGACAGATATGGTATAATACAGCACAGATTTGGTATAATGCAGGACAGATATGGTATAATACATCAAGGATATGGTATAATGCATCACAGATGTGGTATAAGAGAGGAAAATATTGTATAATACAGGACAGATATGGTATAGTACAGGACATATATGGTACAATACAGGACAGATACTGTATAATACAGCACAGATCTGATATAATACAGAACATATATTGTACAATACTGGACAGATATTGTATAATACAGGACAGTTATTGTATAATACAGTACAGATATGGTATAACACAGGACAGATATTGTATAATACAGCACAGATATGGTATAATTCCGGACACATGGTATAATACAGCACAGATTTGGTATAATGCCGGACAGATACGGTAAGATACAGCAAATTACAAGCGTCTTTTCGGTCATTCATAATTCAGCCGTCGTCCATTAGCGAATATCCGCGTCCATAAACCAAAGACCTATTCCATATTCCATATAACAGTATTAGCACCAAATTCAAAAAGACAATCATAGTATACATAAACATAGGCTTGTTTCCTGCAAGAGAGAAGCGATCAACAGTTTTCAATGATGCCGGCAAGACATCATGATGTTCCAAAAATATCAAATCCGTATCGCTGATCAGTATTCTTGATCCATAATATTCGTTGTAAAGTCGTCATCTAAAGAATGATGTATCTCAGTCACGCTTTGATTGTGACTGTTCATATGAGTACCATGCGGATCTTGAAGTACATGGATTCATACGGCCCCTAGCCCCGTGTTAAGCGGAATTAGACACAAGTTACGAAACGTAACGCCATAGATCTTGCACGCTACGCTCGTATTTTGCTATCAGCATGCGATATGTATCGCCAAATTTGAGAAACGTTGAGTGGAGGCGCTTGGTGGTGTAGCCAAGATATGGTATAATGCATAACAGATATGGTATAATAGAGGACAAATATTGTATAATACAGGACAGATATGGTATAATACAGGACATATATGGTACAATACAGGACATATGGTATAATACGGCACAGATATGGTATAATACAGCACAGATTTGGTATAATACAGGACAGATATTTTATAATACTGCACGGATATGATATAATACAGCACAGATATTGTATAATACAGGGCAAATATTGTATAATACAGAACATATTGTATAATACAGGACATATATGGTACAATACAGGACAGACATGGTATAATACAGCACAGATTTGCTATAATACAGGACAGATAATGTATAATACAGCACAGATTTGGTATTATACAGAACAGATATGGTATAATAGAGGGCAAATATGGTATAATACAGGACAGATATTCTATAATACGGGACAGATATTCTATAATATTTCTATTCAATGTTGTGTCGATTACCTTGAATACGGCTCCATATAAGCGTCAGACGGATACTGAACGGCAACAACAATATCGTTCTTAGTGTTAATGTAATCATTGGTATCAAAATAAGAGAAACACTGAAAGAAGAATATAAATACTGAGAAGCTACATATAATTTCTTCCAATTAAGAATCAATCAACAATTCACAACGATAAATGTGTGAAGTACTAGCCAGGTAAGCTGACTAACGCTACATCACCGTGATATATATATATATATGTATATATTATCAGGATACTTTGTTGTTCCCGCAAGAGTACATGTACATTGGCAGAGTATATGTACATGGACAGGCACATAGTACATGTACAGGCATATGCAAAGAATACATGGACATGCGCAGAGTATATGTACATGGACATGCACAACATTTCGCTACTACTCGTACTGATGACGTCACCGATGACGTCACAGATGCTGTGGGCATCCCTCAAATCGAGGTCTACACCCCGAGAACAACAAAATGACACCTCCCACGATACATTCGGACCAATAGTGGTCTGTCTCTACCCCAAACACACTCCCACGCTCCCCCAAAATGACCACTTTACTTACTACACCCGCAGATTGACGCGACTCGCAATAAAAAACACGTCATTCTGAATCTACCCTACAAAGGCTTCACTTTGACACCTCCCACGACCCATTCGGGCCAATAGTGGTCCATCTCTACCCCAAACACACCCCCACGCATCCCCGAAAATGTCTGCTTTCTATACTACGGCCAGACTGCGCATGCGCAGAATATTGAAAACGTACGATACATTAGTCCAGTCGGATGTTCCTCCACGAGAACTTCAAAATAAGACCTCAAACGACACCATCGGACCACTAGGGACTCACCTAGACCCCAAAACGTCTACCAGCACTATTTACCCACTACGCATGCGCGCAGTGACTTTTTTTAAGAATTGCCGTGTATGGACCTATCCACTGAGCCAGTAGGCCTACCCAGACCTCCGTGAACTTTTCGAAAAATTTCACCGCTTAGCTTTGGGACCCCGCCCATCGTGTTCTACGTGGTGAGACGTGAAAAACAAGATCCCACAACCCATATCGCAATGAACATGTGTGAATTGCCGTGTATGGACCTATCCACTGAGCCAGTAGGCCTACCCAGACCTCCGTGAACTTTTCGAAAAATTTCACCGCTTAGCCTCGGGACCCCGCCCATCGTGTTCTACGTGGTGAGACGTGAAAAACAAGATCCCACAACCCATATCGCAATGAACATGTGTGAATTGCCCAGTATGGACCTATCCACTGAGCTATATGTTCTGTATTATACAATCGGATAGCGGTTGTCGTGAATAACAACAAGTTCAGCAATGTTTATACAGTTCATTATCCCCAATGTTACATCATACCCAGGCTGGGGGAGCCGCCCTGGGTATGTTAAGTATGTTTAGTATGTTCACAGAAAAAGCAAGTTGAAATATCAAACACCATGTTTTATTATTTAACGCACCGTCACATTAGGCACAAGTGTTTACTGAGCTCAAGTCAACGATCAGCATGTAGACATAGAGAGTATGTACGACATGTTATGCTATTCATCAGTGCACGTGTGACGCATTCAGCCGAGGGGGTTGATCAGTTTAGCCACGAAGAACGTAACATTGGTGACCTTCTCCACTGTCCATTTGGTGTTGGGGCGTTGACGTTGCACCCATTCCAAGGGATCCACGGTGTCCAGTTCCTCCAGCATCGTCTCCAGTGACGCACGATTGGTGATGGTGAAAGGATGGTCGTACACTTGGTTGTTGGCACTGGTATAGAAATAGCGGAGTTGATCCGTCATCTTATGGCGTAAGATGTACCCGAAAGCGACATTTAATTTGAAGGCCGTAGGTTGGTCATTGAAGATGGCTTCCACGTAGCTGCGTAGTCGGGCGAGGTCGGTCAGTCGGAAATTGTAGATATCTTGAATAGGACGATGACGGTGGAAACAGTGCCGGACCATGGGCCAATGGCGTCGATAGATGTCACTCACTGGATGGGCGTCCTGTAAGAGATCGCTAGGAACATTTATGGATTCGTTCGCGAAGTGTACTTTACCCTCCACGTCGTACATAATCTGGCCCAAGGTCTTGTCGTCGGAATTTGACTTTTGAATTAGGGCGACATCATCAACATCGGCCCTCGTGCGATGGGTGGGAGTTCTCGCTATCTCGATACTGGTGCCTACGGAATCCTCTATCTGCAAACGTGGCTGCGGAGCAGGCTGTCGTGTGCGTTGGTGTCGCAACAACTGACCGGTCAGTTTGGAAAGCCGACCACATTCCTCGCATAGCTGCTTGGGTGACACATGCACTGTCCGTTCGTGACACCGTAGACTGTCCAGGCGCTTAAATAGTTTCCCACACATCGTGCAGCTATACCGGGCGGTTCCGTCGTGCTTGGTAACCTCATGGCCGCGCAAGTCGTGCAGACGAGTGAAGGATTTCGAGCACGTGGTACAAGTGAACATCTTGGTGGTTGACAGAGTGTCTGATGAAACGGCCAGGCCGCTTCCCTTTTATAGCACGCTAGCTGGTGATCTATTTTTAGCACACTCATTTCAACTACCCCCAAGTCGAGGGCCGAGATGTACTGGTGTACGACTGAGCCGCATTGCGCGCCCACACATACACACACACACACGCGCGCGCAATGCGGCTCAGTCGTACACCAGTACATCTCGGTACTGACCGGAAGTGACCTTTGACCCCTGCGCATGCGATACCGGATATTAACTAATGGTGCGAGGGCCGATGATGATGATGTCGCCCTAATTTAACAGTCAAATTCCGACGACAAGACCTTGGGCCAGATTTTGTACGACGTGGAGGGTAAAGTAAACTTCGTCGACGAACCCATAAATGTTCCTAGCGATCTCTTAGAGGACGCCCATCCAGTGAGTGACATCTATCAACGCCATTGGCCCATGATCCGGCACTGTTTCAACCGTCATCGCCCTATTCAAGATATCTACAATTTCCGACTGACCGATCTCGCCCGTCTACGCAGCTACGTGGAAGCCATCTCCAATGACAAACCTACGGCCTTCAAATTAAATGTCGCTTTCGGGTACATGTTACGCCATAAGATGACGGATCAACTCCGCTATTTCTATTCCAGTGCCAACAACCAAGTGTACGACCATCCTTTCACCATCATCAATCGTGCGTTCCTGGAGACGATGCTGGAGGAACTGGACACCGTGGATCCCTTGGAATGGGCGCAACGTCGACGCCCCAACACCAAGTGGACAGTGGACAGGGTCACCAATGTTACGTTCTTCGTGGCTAAACTGATCAACCCCCCGGCTGAATGCGTCACCCGTGCACTGATGAATAGCCTAACATGCCGTACATACTCTCTATGTCTACATGCTGATCGTTGACTTGAGCTCAGTAAACGCTTGTACCTAATGTGACGGTGCGTTAAATAATAAAACATGGTGTTTGATATTTCAACTTGCTTTTTCTGTGAACATACTAAACATACCCAGGGTGGCTCCCCCAGCCTGGGTATGATGTAACATTGGGGATAATAAACTACATAAACATTGCTGAACTTGTTGTCATTCACGACAACCGCTATCCGATTGTATAATACAGAACATGTATTGTATAATACAGGACATATATGGCACAATACAGGACAGATATGGTATAATACAGCACAGATTTGGTATAATACAGGACAGATACTGTATAATACAGTACAGATTTGGTAAATACAGAACATATATTGTATAATACAGGACAAATATGGAACAATACAGGACAGATTTGGTATAATACAGGACAGTTATTGTATAACACAGGACAGATATTGTACAATACAGCACAGATATGGTATAATTCAGGACAGATATGGTTTAATACAGCACAGATATGGTATAATAGATGGCAAATATTGTATAATACAAAACATATATTGTATAATACAGGACATATATGGTACAATACAGGACAGATATGGTATAATACAGCGCAGATTTGGTATAATACAGGATAGATACTGTATAATACAGCACAGATTTGGTATAATACAGAACATATATGGTATAATATAGGACAAATATGGTACAATACAGGACAGATTTGGTATAATACAGGACAGATATTGTATAACACAGGACAGATATGGTATAATACAGCACAGATTTGGTATAATGCAGGACAGATATGGTATAATACATCAAGGATATGGTATAATACATCACAGATATGGTATAAGAGAGGAAAATATTGTATAATACAGGACATATATGGTACAATACAGGACAGATACTGTATAATACAGCACAGATCTGATATAATACAGAACATATGTTGTACAATACTGGACAGATATTGTATAATACAGGACAGTTATTGTATAATACAGTACAGATATGGTATAACACAGGACAGATATTGTATAATACAGCACAGATATGGTATAATTCCGGACACATGGTATAATACAGCACAGATTTGGTATAATGCCGGACAGATACGGTAAGATACAGCAAATTACAAGCGTCTGGCCCGTCATTCATAATTCAGCCGTCGTCCATTAGCGAATATCCGCGTCCATAATCCAAGACCTATTCCATATTCCATATAACAGTATTAGCACCAAATTCAAAAAGACAATCATAGTATACATAAACATAGGCTTGTTTCCTGCAAGAGAGAAGCGGTCAACAGTTTTCAATGATGCCGGCAAGACATCATGATGTTCCAAAAATATCAAATCCGTATCGCTGATCAGTATTCTTGATCCATAATATTCGTTGTAAAGTCGTCATCTAAAGAATGATGTATCTCAGTCACGCTTTGATTGTGACTGTTCATATGAGTACCATGCGGATCTTGAAGTACATGGATTCATACGGCCCCTAGCCCCGTGTTAAGCGGAATTAGACACAAGTTACGAAACGTAACGCCATAGATCTTGCACGCTACGCTCGTATTTTGCTATCAGCATGCGATATGTATCGCCAAATTTGAGAAACGTTGAGTGGAGGCGCTTGGTGGTGTAGCCAAGATATGGTATAATGCATAACAGATATGGTATAATAGAGGACAAATATTGTATAATACAGGACAGATATGGTATAATACAGGACATATATGGTACAATACAGGACATATGGTATAATACGGCACAGATATGGTATAATACAGCACAGATTTGGTATAATACAGGACAGATATTTTATAATACTGCACGGATATGATATAATACAGCACAGATATTGTATAATACAGGGCAAATATTGTATAATACAGAACATATTGTATAATACAGGACATATATGGTACAATACAGGACAGATATGGTATAATACAGCACAGATTTGCTATAATACAGGACAGATAATGTATAATACAGCACAGATTTGGTATTATACAGAACAGATATGGTATAATAGAGGACAAATATGGTATAATACAGGACAGATATTCCATAATACGGGACAGGTATTCTATAATATTTCTATTCAATGTTGTGTCGATTACCTTGAATACGGCTCCATATAAGCGTCAGACGGATACTGAACGGCAACAACAATATCGTTCTTAGTGTTAATGTAATCATTGGTATCAAAATAAGAGAAACACTGAAAGAAGAATATAAATACTGAGAAGCTACATATAATTTCTTCCAATTAAGAATCAATCAACAATTCACAACGATAAATGTGTGAAGTACTAGCCAGGTAAGCTGACTAACGCTACATCACCGTGATATATATATATATATATGTATATATTATCAGGATACTTTGTTGTTCCCGCAAGAGTACATGTACATTGGCAGAGTATATGTACATGGACAGGCACATAGTACATGTACAGGCATATGCAAAGAATACATGGACATGCGCAGAGTATATGTACATGGACATGCACAACATTTCGCTACTACTCGTACTGATGACGTCACCGATGACGTCACAGATGCTGTGGGCATCCCTCAAATCGAGGTCTACACCCCGAGAACAACAAAATGACACCTCCCACGACACATTCGGACCAATAGTGGTCTGTCTCTACCCCAAACACACTCCCACGCTCCCCCAAAATGACCACTTTACTTACTACACCCGCAGATTAACGCGACTCGCAATAAAAAACACGTCATTCTGAATCTACCCTACAAAGGCTTCACTTTGACACCTCCCACGACCCATTCGGGCCAATAGTGGTCCATCTCTACCCCAAACACACCCCCACGCATCCCCGAAAATGTCTGCTTTCTATACTACGGCCAGACTGCGCATGCGCAAAATATTGAAAACGGACGATACATTAGTCCAGTCGGATGTTCCTCCACGAGAACTTCAAAATAAGACCTCAAACGACACCATCGGACCACTAGGGACTCACCTAGACGCCAAAACGTCTACCAGCACTATTTACCCACTACGCATGCGCGCAGTGACTTTTTTTAAGAATTGCCGTGTATGGACCCATCGTGTTCTACGTGGTGAGACGTGAAAAACAAGATCCCACAACCCATATCGCAATGAACATGTGTGAATTGCCGTGTATGGACCTATCCACTGAGCCAGTAGGCCTACCCAGACCTCCGTGAACTTTTCGAAAAATTTCACCGCTTAGCCTCGGGACCCCGCCCATCGTGTTCTACGTGGTGAGACGTGAAAAACAAGATCCCACAACCCATATCGCAATGAACATGTGTGAATTGCCCAGTATGGACCTATCCACTGAGCTATATGTTCTGTATTATACAATCGGATAGCGGTTGTCGTGAATAACAACAAGTTCAGCAATGTTTATACAGTTCATTATCCCCAATGTTACATCATACCCAGGCTGGGGGAGCCGCCCTGGGTATGTTAAGTATGTTTAGTGTGTTCACAGAAAAAGCAAGTTGAAATATCAAACACCATGTTTTATTATTTAACGCACCGTCACATTAGGCACAAGTGTTTACTGAGCTCAAGTCAACGATCAGCATGTAGACATAGAGAGTATGTACGACATGTTATGCTATTCATCAGTGCACGTGTGACGCATTCAGCCGAGGGGGTTGATCAGTTTAGCCACGAAGAACGTAACATTGGTGACCTTCTCCACTGTCCATTTGGTGTTGGGGCGTTGACGTTGCGCCCAGTCCAAGGGATCCACGGTGTCCAGTTCCTCCAGCATCGTCTCCAGTGACGCACGATTGGTGATGGTGAAAGGGTGGTCGTACACTTGGTTGTTGGCACTGGTATAGAAATAGCGGAGTTGATCCGTCATCTTATGGCGTAAGATGTACCCGAAAGCGACATTTAATTTGAAGGCCGTAGGTTGGTCATTGAAGATGGCTTCCACGTAGCTGCGTAGTCGGGCGAGGTCGGTCAGTCGGAAATTGTAGATATCTTGAATAGGACGATGACGGTGGAAACAGTGCCGGACCATGGGCCAATGGCGTCGATAGATGTCACTCACTGGATGGGCGTCCTGTAAGAGATCGCTAGGAACATTTATGGGTTCGTTCGCGAAGTGTACTTTATCCTCCACGTCGTACATAATCTGGCCCAAGGTCTTGTCGTCGGAATTTGACTTTTGAATTAGGGCGACATCATCATCATCGGCCCTCGTGCGATGGGTGGAAGTTCTCGCTGTCTCGATACTGGTGCCTACGGAATCCTCTATCTGCAAACGTGGCTGCGGAGCAGGGTGTCGTGTGCGTTGGTGTCGCAACAACTGACCGGTCAGTTTGGAAAGCCGACCACATTCCTCGCATAGCTGCTTGGGTGACACATGCACTGTCCGTTCGTGACACCGTAGACTGTCCAGGCGATTAAATAGTTTCCCACACCTCGTGCAGCTATACCGGGCGGTTCCGTCGTGCTTGGTAACATCATGGCCGCGCAAGTCGTGCAGACGAGTGAAGGATTTCGAGCACGTGGTACAAGTGAACATCTTGGTGGTTGACAGTGTCTGATGAAACGGCCAGGCCGCTTCCCTTTTATAGCACGCTAGCTGGTGATCTATTTTTAGCACACTCATTTCAACTACCCCCAAGTCGAGGGCCGAGATGTACTGGTGTACGACTGAGCCGCATTGCGCGCCCACACATACACACACACACACGCGCGCGTAATGCGCTCAGTCGTACACCAGTACATCTCGGTACTGACCGGAAGTGACCTTTGACCCCTGCGCATGCGATACCGGATATTAACTAATGGTGCGAGGGCCGATGATGATGATGTCGCCCTAATTTAACAGTCAAATTCCGACAAGACCTTGGGCCAGATTTTGTACGACGTGGAGGGTAAAGTAAACTTCGTCGACGAACCCATAAATGTTCCTAGCGATCTCTTAGAGGACGCCCATCCAGTGAGTGACATCTATCAACGCCATTGGCCCATGATCCGGCACTGTTTCAACCGTCATCGCCCTATTCAAGATATCTACAATTTCCGACTGACCGATCTCGCCCGTCTACGCAGCTACGTGGAAGCCATCTCCAATGACAAACCTACGGCCTTCAAATTAAATGTCGCTTTCGGGTACATCTTACGCCATAAGATGACGGATCAACTCCGCTATTTCTATTCCAGTGCCAACAACCAAGTGTACGACCATCCTTTCACCATCACCAATCGTGCGTTCCTGGAGACGATGCTGGAGGAACTGGACACCGTGGATCCCTTGGAATGGGCGCAACGTCAACGCCCCAACACCAAGTGGACAGTGGAGAGGGTCACCAATGTTACGTTCTTCGTGGCTAAACTGATCAACCCCGCCGGCTGAATGCGTCACCCGTGCACTGATGAATAGCCTAACGCGCCGTACATACTCTCTATGTCTACATGCTGACCGTTGACTTGAGCTCAGTAAACGCTTGTACCTAATGTGGCGGTGCGTTAAATAATAAAACATGGTGTTTGATATTTCAACTTGCTTTTTCTGTGAACATACTAAACATACCCAGGGTGGCTCCCCCAGCCTGGGTATGATGTAACATTGGGGATAATAAACTACATAAACATTGCTGAACTTGTTGTCATTCACGACAACCGCTATCCGATTGTATAATACAGAACATGTATTGTATAATACAGGACATATATGGCACAATACAGGACAGATATGGTATAATACAGCACAGATTTGGTATAATACAGGACAGATACTGTATAATACAGTACAGATTTGGTAAATACAGAACATATATTGTATAATACAGGACAAATATGGAACAATACAGGACAGATTTGGTATAATACAGGACAGTTATTGTATAACACAGGACAGATATTGTACAATACAGCACAAATATGGTATAATTCAGGACAGATATGGTATAATACAGCACAGATATGGTATAATAGATGGCGAATATTGTATAATACAAAACATATATTGTATAATACAGGACATATATGGTACAATACAGCACAGATATGGTATAATACAGCGCAGATTTGGTATAATACAGGACAGATACTGTATAATACAGCACATATTTGGTATAATACAGAACATATATGGTATAATACAGGACAAATATGGTACAATACAGGACAGATTTGGTATAATACAGGACAGATATTGTATAACACAGGACAGATATGGTATAATACAGCACAGATTTGGTATAATGCAGGACAGATATGGTATAATACATCAAGGATATGGTATAATGCATCACAGATATGGTATAAGAGAGGAAAATATTGTATAATACAGGCCAGATATGGTATAGTACAGGACATATATGGTACAATACAGGACAGATACTGTATAATACTGCACAGATCTGATATAATACAGAACATATATTGTACAATACTGGACAGATATTGTATAATACAGGACAGTTATTGTATAATACAGTACAGATATGGTATAACACAGGACAGATATTGTATAATACAGCACAGATATGGTATAATTCCGGACACATGGTATAATACAGCACAGATTTGGTATAATGCCGGACAGATATGGTAAGATACAGCAAATTACAAGCGTCTGGTCCGTCATTCATAATTCAGCCGTCGTCCATTAGCGAATATCCGCGTCCATAATCCAAAGACCTATTCCATATTCCATATAACAGTATTAGCACCAAATTCAAAAAGACAATCATAGTATACATAAACATAGGCTTGTTTCCTGCAAGAGAGAAGCGGTCAACAGTTTTCAATGATGCCGGCAAGACATCATGATGTTCCAAAAATATCAAATCCGTATCGCTGATCAGTATTCTTGATCCATAATATTCGTTGTAAAGTCGTCATCTAAAGAATGATGTATCTCAGTCACGCTTTGATTGTGACTGTTCATATGAGTACCATGAGGATCTTGAAGTACATGGGTTCATACGGCCCCTAGCCCCGGGTTAAGCGGAATTAGACACAAGTTACGAAACGTAACGCCATAGATCTTGCACGCTACGCTCGTATTTTGCTATCAGCATGCGATATGTATCGCTAAATTTGAGAAACGTTGAGTGGAGGCGCTTGGTGGTGTAGCCAAGATATGGTATAATGCATAACAGATATGGTATAATAGAGAACAAATATTGTATAATACAGGACAGATATGGTATAATACAGGACATATATGGTACAATACAGGACATATGGTATAATACAGAACAGATATGGTATAATACAGAACAGATATGGTATAATACAGCACAGATTTGGTATAATACAGGAAATATATTTTATAATACTGCCCGGATATGATATAATACAGCACAGATATTGTATAATACAGGGCAAATATTGTATAATACAGAACATATTGTATAATACAGGACATATATGGTACAATACAGGACAGATATGGTATAATACAGCACAGATTTGCTATAATACAGGACAGATAATGTCTAATACAGCACAGATTTGGTATTATACAGAACAGATATGGTATAATAGACGGCAAATATGGTATAATAATACGGGACAGGTATTCTATAATATTTCTATTCAATGTTTGTGTCGATTACCTTGAATACGGCTCCATATAAGCGTCAGACGGATACTGAACGGCAACAACAATATCGTTCTTAGTGTTAATGTAATCATTGGTATCAAAATAAGAGAAACACTAAAAGAAGAATATAAATACTGAGAAGCTACATATAATTTCTTACAATTAAGAATCAATCAACAATTCACAACGATAAATGTGTGAAGTACTAGCCAGGTAAGCTGACTAACGCTACATCACCGTGATATATATATATATATATATATATATATGTATATATTATCAGGCTACTGTGTTGTTCCCGCAAGAGTACATGTACATTGGCAGAGTATATGTACATGGACAGGCACATAGTACATGTACAGGCATATGCAAAGAATACATGGACATGCGCAGAGTATATGTACATGGACATGCACAACATTTCGCTACTACTCGTACTGATGACGTCACCGATGACGTCACAGATGCTGTGGGCATCCCTCAAATCGAGGTCTACACCCCGAGAGCAACAAAATGACACCTCCCACGACACATTCGGACCAATAGTGGTCTGTCTCTACCCCAACACACTCCCACGCTCCCCCAAAATGACCACTTTACTTACTACACCCGCAGATTAACGCGACTCGCAATAAAAAACACGTCATTCTGAATCTACCCCACAAAGGCTTCACTTTGACACCTCCCACGACCCATTCGGGCCAAGATTGGTCCATCTCTACCCCAAACACCCTCCCACGCATCCCCGAAAATGTCTGCTTTCTATACTACGGCCAGACTGCGCATGCGCAGAATATTGAAAACGGACGATACATTAGTCCAGTCGGATGTTCCTCCACGAGAACTTCAAAATAAGACCTCAAACGACACCATCGGACCACTAGGGACTCACCTAGACCCCAAAACGTCTACCAGCACTATTTACCCACTACGCATGCGCGCAGTGACTTTTTTAAAAATTTCACCGCTTAGCTTTGGGACCCCGCCCATCGTGTTCTACGTGGTGAGACGTGAAAAACAAGATCCCACAACCCATATCGCAATGAACATGTGTGAATTGCCGTGTATGGGCCTATCCACTGAGCCAGTAGGCCTACCCAGACCTCCGTGAACTTTTCGAAAAATTTCACCGCTTAGCTTCGGGACCCCGCCCATCGTGTTCTACGTGGCGAGACGTGAAAAACAAGATCCCACAACCCATATCGCAATGAACATGTGTGAATTGCCCAGTATGGACCTATCCACTGAGCTAGAAGGCCTATGGGCCTATCCAGACCTCCGTGAACTTTTCGAAAAATTTCGTCCGTTTTCAACATTCTGCGCATTTGTTTTTTTTTTTTAAACATTTAAACATTTAAAACATAAGATTAAAGAATGCACGGGCTTAGCTTGTAGTGTTCAAGTCCTTCCGATGTGTCAAGTTTTATAATTGGTCTGCACATACTGGATTGCATCAGCGTTGGCTGGGTATTGCCTTTATCAAGTAGAATTTTACACGTCTATACTACACTAAGCCTTGCGCATGGCCCACGCGACATGAGCACAAGTGGCAGACGACATGATCAACAATTCACTAAACAGATAAGATCACTATTACCCGTACGTCTCAACTTACCTCAAAATGTTCACAATACATTCTAGAATAGTATGATGCACGAATGTAAGGTTTACATTACCTGTAAATAGACACAACGGGAATTTATTATGACCCATGCCCGAATACACAGCCGGTTGGAAAAGGGAAATTTAGCTAAAGCGATGACGTCACGCAATTGTCTATTAATAACGAGCACCAGCAAGAATGTTGCGAACACGGACTCCTGTTGAACACATGAATCTCTTACTATTCAGTTATCTCGGGAGTTTACCATCCCTATTTATCAAGTAGATGGCCTATAATAACAAGTATATTTATCTTTTAACAGTTTACAAATCTCCAGATGGACTAGAACTGGACAAACAAATTTACAAAATCAAATTAGTTTCCGGGAATGGTCAAGGGGACACCAATCTGACTGTGGCACCAGCCGACGACAATCTGAGGAATTGCCTCCCTTGAATGCAGTGCTGCTAAATACATCACAAGTCCTCTCCCACTCGTTACACTATCAAGAACATTAAATTTGACCAATGAGTAAACTTGTAACAAGTGTGAACATAGCTTAAAGCCCGGCACCAAGTTTGTAAAAGCGCATATCATTGGTGGAAATAATAAGAAGGCGTAAATTTACGCCTTGCTGCTAAATGAATTACAGGCATCCTGTAAACACCAATTATTATTATTATTATAAACAGTATTATCCGCAACTTCAAACACAACATATCCCATAAACCAGTTCATTTATTAAAATCATCCATAATGTTAGATATTTGCCCAGTTCGAGCAATCCGAGCTTATTTTCGGTTACATATTGTCCATCCGAGGACGCCCCCCCCCCCCCCCCGATCCAGTTCCAGAAGGCGCGCCTGTTACAGCTGCCTATTTCTTAGACCATGTAACAAATGTAATCTCTTTACTCGGCATTGACCCTCTTTAATCGGCCATAGTTTTATTGCAAAACGAATTTATTGCATAAATAAAGATCTGGTCCAACTTGATCCCGTTCGGCAAAGGTGAGTCAGGGGCTGTCATGCCATGTGAGTCAGTTACATCTGATTGTTTCCTGATACTTACTGTATACTTAACACGAAGGAAAAATTGACAAAATTAATTCAAAATTTCGTTTTTCACGTCTCTCAATGTAGACCACGATTTGAGGGATGTCCACGTCATCTGTGACGTCATTGGTGACGTCATCAGTAGGAGTAATAGCCAAAGTGAGCATTTTGAGGGTGTGAAGGAAGGTGTTTGGGGTAGAGATGGACCATCCGCGGTCCGAATGCGTCGTGTCATCTTGTAGCAACGCCCGCCAATTGTCACTAATTCTTCGAAATGCAGTGGCGCCCGTCAACGCCCGTATCAACGCCTTAACGCCCTAGCATAACGCCGTAACGCCATGATATAGACAGATGAGAGAAAAACAACAACAACAACAAGGATGAGAGATCAATCATTTTAATATCCCTCCAGTACATCATACCCACGCTGGGGGAGTCGCGTAATGTATGTTTACAATTCTCGTAGGCTCTTGTCCACTCAGAAGCCATCGTTTGAGAAAGTTTAATCTCCGGCCAGAATCGCTTTTGGCCTAAGTGTCGTCGAGCAGGCCAGGATACTGTAAGGACAGCATGTCCTGAAACAATTGTTAGCGCATTTTGGGTGTAGTAAGTGAAGTGGCTATTCCTCGTGTGCGCAGGGGTATATTTGAGAGATATTTGAGGTTCTATATCTCATCCAAAGATGCCGTGTAGGGTGTCATCTTGAAGCTCTCGTGGTGTAGACCACGACTTGAGTGATTTTCATTGGTGACGTCATCAGTACGAGTGGTAGCGAAATTTTGACTGGTCGACCAATACATATGGAATGATGAGGGACACGTGTAAATCCCTATATGTACAGACACCACCACACACCACTTTTACCACCACCACACACCAGTTCTACCACCACCACCACACACTACCACACATCACCACCAAACACTACCACACACTACCACACACCACCACCACCACCGGGCGTTAACGCCCGTCAACGCCCGGTGGTGGTGGTAGCTCCCGTGGGGCGGAGCTCTTGGATGGGAGTTCTTGAATCTCGGATCGTCTACCCGTGGTGCACACTTCCGGTTCGGGTCACGTAACCGGAAGTGACCTTTGACCCTGCGCATCCGTAGTGACGTCATCAGGACGCGTAGTAGCAAAAGCGGGAGTTTCGGCGGTGCAATGGGGTGTTTTTTTTTCCAACCAGCTACCTGGTAGAGTTACCTGTGAATGTGAGTGTATGCGCGTGTGTGTGAGTGAGTGAGTGAGTGTGAATGAGTGAGTGGGTGAAAGAGGCCTGTACAACGCACTTGAGGCGTCCCCAACGCCCGTCTTAACGCATGGACGCACTAACGACGGTGAGTGAGTGAGTGAGTGAGTGGGATCCGACTGAGGATTTTTGGCCTTAGACGTTTGGAATGCATGTACTGACCTTCAACATCCGGTGTGTGGGCAGTGGATTTTACATTCGGGACCTTGTCAACATCCGGGTTTCCCAGTGGTCTTTTTCCGTCGTTCCTCTGTCTTCCATCCGGATACTGTGGTTTTACATCCGGGTCCTCATCTTACATCCGGGGTTTCCCATGTTTACTGTCACGTGGCCGGAACCGAAAGTTGTCACGAGACAGGTGGCGCCCCGATATTGACCTACTACTTCCGACAGGGGGCTTCACCTGTCTTGTGACAACTTCCGGTTCCGGTCACGTGACAGTAAACATGGAAAAACCCGGATGTAAGATGAGGACCCGGATGTAAAACCACAGTACCCGGATGGAAGACAGAGGAACGACGGGAAAAACCCACTGGGAAACCCGGATGTTGACAAGATCCCGGATGTAAAATCCACTGCCCACACACGGATGTTGAAGGTCAGTACATGCATTACATACGTCTAAGGCCAAAAATCCTCAGTCGGATCCCACTCACTCATTCACCGTCGTTAGTGCGTCCATGCGTTAAGACGGGTGTTGGGGACGCCTCATTCTCAAGGGCGTTTGTGCACGCCTCACTCATTCATTCACTCACTCACTCACACTCACTCACTCACTCACTTACACACACGCGCGCATACACTCGCATCCGCAGGTAACTCTACCAGGTAGCTGGATGGAAAAAAAGGCCGTTATCTACTCCAAACGCACTCCATTGCACCTCCAAAACTCTCCTTTTCGCTACTACGCGTACTGATGGCGTCACTGCGGATGCGCAGGGTCAAAGGTCACTTTCGGTCACGTGATCGGAACCGGAAGTGTGCACCACGGGTACGCGCTCCGAGCTCCAAGAGCTCCGCCCCACGCGAGCTACCACCACCACCGGGCGTTGACGGGCGTCAACGCCCGCTGGTGGTGGTGGTGGTGTGTGGTGGTGTGTGGTATTGTTTGGTGGTGGTGTGTGGTAGTGTGTGGTGGTGGTTGTAGAACTGGTGTGTGGTGGTGGTAATAGTGGTGGTGTGTGGTGGTGTCTGTACATATAAGGATTAACTCGTGTCTTTCATCATTCCATATGTATTGGTCGACTAATCAAAATTTCGCTACCACTCGTACTGATGACGTCACCAATGACGTCACAGATGACATGGAAATCACTCAAGTCATGGTCTACACCACGAGAGCTTCAAGATGACACCCTACACGCAATCTTTGGATGAGATATAGAACCTCAATCTCTCAAATATACCTCTGTGCACACCAGGAATGGCCATTTTACTTACGACACCCCAAATGCGCAAACAATTGTTTCAGGACATGCTGCCGTTACAGTATCCTGGCCTGCTCGACGACACTTAGGCCAAAAGCGATTCTGGCCGGAGATTAAACTTTCTCAAACGATGGCTTCTGATTGGACAAGAGCCTACGAGAACTGTAAACATACATAACGCGACTCCCCCAGTGTGGGTATGATGTACTGGAGGGATATTGCAATGATTGATCTCTCATCCTTGTTGTTGTTGTTGTTGTTGTTATTGTTGTTGTTTTTCTCTCATCTGTCTATATCATGGCGTTAAGGCGTTATGCTAGGGCATTAAGGTGTTGAGACGGGCGTTGACGGACGCCACTGCATTTCGAAGAATTAGTGACAATGCCATTGAATATCTAGAAAATCAGAGCTCCTGAGCTATTTCACCAGGGCGTTGAAGCGTTAAGCTTGGCGTTGGCGAGCGTTGCTACAAGATGACACCTCACACGACACATTCTTACTGCAGATGGTCCATCTCTACCCCAAACATCTTCCTTCACACCATCAAAATACCCACTTTGGCTATTACTCCTACTGATGACGTCACCAATGACGTCACAGATGACGTGGACATCCCTCAAATCGTGGTCTACATGGGGAGACGTGAAAAACGAAATTTTGAATTAATTTTGTTAATTTTTCCTTCGTGTTAAGTACTGTATACAGTAAGTATCAGGAAACAATCAGATGTAACTGACTCAGATGGCATGGCAGCCCCTGACTCACCTTTGCCGAACGGGATCAAGTTGGACCAGATCCTTATTTATGCAATAAATTCGTTTTGCAATAAAACTATGGCCGATTAAAGAGGGTCAATGCCGAGTAAAGAAATTACATTTGTTGCATGGTCTAAGAAATAGGCAGCTGTAACGGGCGCGCCTTCTGGAAACTGGACCGGGGGGGAGGGGGGGGGGGCGTCCTCGGATGGGAAATATGTAACCGAAAATAAGCTCGGATTGCTCGAACTGGACAAATATCTAACATTATGAATGATTTTAATAAATGAACTGGTTTATGGGATATGTTGTGTTTGAAGTTGCGGATAATACTGTTTATAATAATAATAATAATTGGTATTCACAGGATGCCTGTAATTCATTTAGCCGTAAGTCGTAAATTTACGCCTTCTTATTATTTCCACCAATCATATGCGCTTTCACAAATTTGGTGCCGGGCTTAAGCTATGTTCACACTTGTTCTTGATAGTGTAACGAGTGGTAGAGGACATGTGATGTATTTAGCAGCACTGCATTCAAGGGAGACAATTCTCCAGATTGTCGTCGGCTGGTGCCACTCAGATTGGTCTCCCCATGACCATTCCCGGAAACTGATTTGATTTTGTAAATTTGTTTGTCCAGTTCTAGTCCATCTGGAGATTTGTAAACTGTTATAAGATGAATATACATGTTATTATAGGCCATCTAGTTGATAAATAGGGATGGTAAACTTCCGAGATAACTGAATAGTAAGAGATTCATGTGTTCAACAGAAGTCCGTGTTCGCAACATTCTTGCTGTTGCTCGTTATTAATAGACAATTTCGCTTTTCCAACCGGCTGTGTATTCGGGGTGGGTCATAATAAATTCCCGTTTTGTCTATTTACAGATAATGTAAACCTTAAATTCGTGCATCATATTATTCTAGAATGTGTTCTGAACATTTTGAGATAATTTGAGACGTACGCGGGTAATAGAGATCTTGTCTGTTTAGTGAATTGTTGATCATGTCGTCTGCCACTTGTCTTCATGTCGCGTGGGCCATGCGCAAGGCCTACTGTAGTATAGACTTTCTTCTTGATAAAGTCAATACCCAGCCAATGCTGATGCAATCCAGTATGTACAGACCCTACAGGACGGATATCCAGTCAATTATCAAACTTGACACATCGGAAGGATTTGAACACTTCAAGGTAAGCCCATGCATTCTTTAATTTTAAGTTTTAAATGTTTAAAACAAAAAAAAATGCGCAGAATGTTGAAAACGGACGACACACTAGTCCAGGCGGATGTTCCTTCACGAATGCTTTACATTGATACCTCATACGACTCAATCGGACCAATAGTGGCCCAACTAGACCCCAAAACGTCCATTCCAATGCCCTTTTCCCACAATTCCCTGTCGGCGCATGCACAGAATGTTGAAAACGGACGACACACTAGTCCAGGCGTATGCTCCTTCGCGAATGCTTCACATTAATACCTCATACGACTCAATCGGCCCAATAGTGGCGCAACTAGACCCCAACACGCCCATTCCAATACACTTTGTCTACTGCGCATACGCAGAATGACGTCAGTTTTACGTCACACCCATCCCGTCGGATTGCTCCTTCACGAATGCTTCACATTGATACCTCACTCGACTCAATCAGACCACTAGTGGCCCACCTAGACCCCAAAACATTCATTCCAATGCCCTTTTCCCACAATACCCTGTCTGCGCATGCGCAGAATGTTGAAAACGGACGACACACTAGTCCAGGCGGATGCTCCTTCACGAATGCTTCACATTGATACCTCATACGACTCAATTGGACCAATAGTGGCCCACCTCGACCCCAAAACGTTCATTCCAATACACTTTGTCTACTGCGAATGCGCAGAATGACGTTAGTTTTACGTCACACACATCCCGCCAGATGCTCCTTCACGATTGCTTCGCATTGATACCTCACTCGACTCCATCGGACCACTAGTGGTCACCTAGACCCCAAAACGTCTATTTCCAGACACTTTGTCTACTGCGCATGCGCAAAATGACGTCGGTTCCACGTCACCCCCAGCCCGTCGGATGCTCCCTCACGTATGCTTCACATTGATACCTCACTCGACCCAATCGGCCCACTAGGAGCTCACCTAGACCCCAAAACGTCCACCCAGCGCTATTTACCCAATACGCATGCGCACAGTGACTTTTTCAAAAAAATTCAACCAGTCGCTTCGGAACCCCGCCCGTCGTGTTTTTCGTGGTGAGACGTGAAAAAACAAGACCAAACAACCCATACTGCAATGAACATGTGTGAATTTTCCAGTATGGTCCTATCCCCCAAGCCAGTCCCATATAGATTTAATATGCAAATGTTCGAATCAGGGGAGATAACCCGGAATTTGCCAAAAATCACAAAAGTGCATACAGAGTTACCTCCCCCGGCAAAAGGGGCGGTTAAATGCTCGCTCCCTACTACTAACCTGCCACTAATTTTAAAGACATGTTTCCTGAAAAGACTGCAGTCACTGGCTTGATGCAATGACTTTGGTTTGCATGCCTAGCTGACAAGTATAATGAATATTCAACCCCAAAATACTTTTGGAGAACTCAAAAACACATTTTCAATTATTTTTTCATTATATTGTAAATATTAAATAATTTGATTAGCTAATGTATAAAAAAACGTGTTGCTTTCTTATATCTCATCGACATGGGTGAACCTTTTCTTGGAAATACCTTTCTATATTGCTGTGCACATGGGAGGTCGAGCTTGTATCTTTGCCTTTTATACATACATTTTTCGTGTTTGCTTTGAAACCAGTGTAACAGTCTTAAACTTATTTTCTAATTGACTGTGTTCAGGTAGACAAAAACGAAGAAACAGATCTGCAGTTCCGCACTTTCACCAACAGAAGCCTCTGGGATCTAGTTTGTTTCCCAATTTGTTGTTGTTGTTGTTGTTGTATATCTGTAAATCCATTCCCAAAGAAAGCAAATCTCAATTTCGACGTTTTCGCTCAGTTCATTGAACACATTGAGCAACATACTACTCTCACCCATCTGTACAACGATCCACTGAGAGGCGCAGTTAAGTCTCCTCAATAATGTACCTGGATACCAACATAATTCGTGGGAATTGTGGGAGAACCTGAAATCTTCAGTTGAAAATGGCGGCATCAAATCCATGAACCCATATGAAAACCATAACCGCACATAGAGGTATAAATATACTAAATTACAAAAATACTAAATTACAAAAATATGTTCCTCACTCAAGTAGAAGATATAATTTCGCGTATATCTTAGGCAAATTGTAACAGTAACTCTTACAAATTGACAATGAACAATTTCTGTCAGGAAACCACAGGTTCATACTATTAGTGTAGCGATCCGTTTCAACTCGATTCACAATCTTACATTTTAAGGAGACAAATCATAAAAAAGACATCTTAGTTAAGATAACTTTTCTTACCACATCATACATCTGGTAAAAATAAATTTTATTTAAGATAACTTTTCTTATAACAAGATATATCTAGTAAAATTAAATCCTATTGATGATAATTTTTATTAAAATAAGATAAATCTGACAAAATGAAACAAACTAAGAAAATATTTATTGAAATTTTCTTGTTTTAAGGTAATTTGTCTAGAATTGAGGTAAAAAAACTTATTTAAGTACCCTATTTTTGGCAGTGTGAGGATCATTGAATTACGCTTACCTGCCTATGATTCGAACCTCGGATCTTTTGTCTTCGGTAAGCGAACTGTATACCTCAGAGTCAACAACTCGATTCACAGCAGAAATGTTTGTATTGTGTTTTCAGATGTGCGATATATGATATACTCCTGTGTGAAAGACGGATTCTGTAGGCACTCATTATGTTAAACTAACAGATTAGTCCATGAGTGAGGACAGATTGAAGTCTGTGTTCTGGTACAAAATGATTGTAAACGAATCATTATGTATTATACCACAAAATTCAATCTGTCATCTCCAACAGAATTTTATTCTGGTTTAACAGAAGGTTGTTTGTTGAGGGTGCTGAATGTCCCACCAGCACTTATGTTTTAGTTTAACTATTGTGTATTATCATAGTTGTATCGCACCTAAATGGTAAAAGCTTTAACTGACCTATTCTATTTTCAAAGAATATTTTTTTCGAATTCGTTTTCGAAGCATTTGCTCCCAATTCCCGTTGAAACGAACTCAATGGGTGATCCAAAATCGATGACCGAATCAAACAGCCATTCAACATCGAACAGGGCACTCGCATCTGTTGGGAACTGATTTTGGATACCAACTCATAAGGAAGTAATGTATCCCGAATCACTTCTCGGACCACGGGACCAGATGATTCGCCGTTCCGAGATGAGAAGGGTTTGGAGGCATTTCTGCTCACATCCGTTTTCAAAACAAAGGCAAATCTGCATCACCATGGTCGCGATCTCGTCATGGAGAGTTCTCTCCTCATGGAGAGTTCTCTCGTCATGGAGAGTTCTCTCGTCATGGAGAGTTCTCTCGTCATGGAGAGTTCTCTCCTCATGGAGAGTTCTCTCGTCATGGAGAGTTTTCTCGTCATGGAGAGTTCTCTCCTCGTGGAGAGTTCTCTCGTCATGGAGAGTTTTCTCGTCATGGAGAGTTCTCTCCTCGTGGAGAGTTCTCTCGTCATGGAGAGTTTTCTCGTCATGGAGAGTTCTCTCCTCATGGAGAGTTCTCTCGTCATGGAGAGTTCTCTCGTCATGGAGAGTTCTCTCCTCATGGAGAGTTCTCTCGTCATGGAGAGTTTTCTCGTCATGGAGAGTTCTCTCCTCGTGGAGAGTTCTCTCGTCATGGAGAGTTCTCTCCTCATGGAGAGTTCTCTCGTCATGGAGAGTTTTCTCGTCATGGAGAGTTCTCTCCTCGTGGAGAGTTCTCTCGTCATGGAGAGTTCTCTCCTCATGGGGAACAGTGACGTTTTACAACCGCATATTCGTTCTCAAAGCGAGGTCTTAGCTGCTGTGAACCGGATGTGCTGATATATATAGGAACCGCAAATAGGATGTCAAATTGTCATTATTCAATCACAATCAGCGATGCAGGTATGCTATCACCTGCGGTTATAGGTACCGGTCATACACCTTTGATTATGAAGTACCTGTAAACCATTTGCAATTTAAAGGCTTTTTGCTCGGTGGGCAAACGTTGGACCATGAGCCAACCATGACTTCTGCCAATCATGCCAACCAAAACCCAGCGTTGGCCCAACGTTGGCCATGGATTATGAGCTAACCATGGCTTCTGCCGACCATGCCAACCAATATCCAAAGTTGACTCAACGTATGTCGATAAACGTAGTACTTCCCACAGCCGCTCTGCTCAGGTCCGTTCTTACATTCCGCCACAAGAGGGCAGTGAGGCTCAGTACGGTGGCAGAATAGACATTTGGGACGCACGCTTGCCGACATAGCCGCCTAAAAATAAACGACATGCCATGCCGTTTATTTTTAAAGATTAAACTTTTCCATTTTCTTGTGAATGGTAAAAACAAGTTTAGTTTTATGGGGTTAAACGTGTTTTATATGTCACTTTCGCGAAGTCTTAAAAAACATGGATTCCAGCTTAGATTTTGAGGCTGATCAACATCTTTACTATCATGTTCTCTCAGGGTGTTTTGCGCTTCGCTCCATTTGCCCTTGTAGAGACCATTTTTGTAGGGCTCTTGCAGATTCGAAGATTGAAAGCACGTATGCTCGCTCGCCTGGTGGTGTAGCCTGAACCTATAGCGTACAGGCAATAGGGTTCACCAGGGTTCTTTAGGGTTTATGCGACGCCATCAGACGAGCGAGCATGAGAACGATGACGTCACTTCTAGGATGACCTCCGTTCTAATGATAAGGTCATTTCCATCAAAGGTCAATAGTTACCTCTCTTTTTTATTCATTATGTTGTTTATATTCAAATTCACATTAATTAGATGCGGATATTGTATAGATATTATAGGTGTGGATGTGTATGTAGATGTTGATATGTGGGCTGGAGAGATGAGTACCGGTACCCAAAATCATCTCAGCAGAGGACGCGTGTTTTCCTCTGCAACAACACCACAACCACTACCACCACAACCGCTACCACCACCACTACAACTACCGACCACCACCACCACCATCATCATCGCAACCGCCGCAGTTATAGTCATAATCTGTATGTAATAAACATTACGAACATTGTAAAGCCAAATTCATATAAATTTGTGAATAGAGTAGAGGTTATGAATTATGTATGAAAGAGTAGAATGTTGATGTATATTATGTTAAAATGTCATCTTACCAACTGATTGAAATAAATATGTATATTTATTACTCTACACCTTGAGTTTGCGTTTTCAGCTATTTATTATATTTTTTATAGTATATCAATACACTTGCGTCCATTTTCCATGTGTTCGAATAAACTACCGGATCGATGAAGACGAACATGGACTATTCTCACTACGAATTTTGGGAAATTATTATATTTGGAAAAATATTGAGATTTATTTGGAAAAATGTTAGATATATTTTTTCTCAAAGCTGATTACAAGCAATCGCTATGTTGTCAGAAAATGCCATTCAGATTCATTAGAAGGTGTACAGAAATGTTATTTTAGATTTATGTGTTTTAAAGAAGGAATCATGTATACAGATTTCACTTACAGAAAACTGTGTATTAATAAACATTTTGATCTCACCTCTCTTGAAACACGAAGAACTCAATTAGATCTGATTTTTTTACTTGGTATTTTAAACTCGAGGTACGATTCCTCTTGTTAGCAGACAGATTCTTTTTTATGCACCTAAAGCCCCAGTCCCACTTAAGGGAGTAGAGGACGTTCATTTCTAGAGGTTGATTTTTTTTTTAAATTTCAGGATTTTTTCACCCGGTTAGGAGAAGATGATCCATGAAAAAAAAATATGGGGTCACCATACTCGTTAAAAATATATGGCAGCCAAATGCATGTATACCACTTAAAAGCCATAACACTGAATACATAGGGAAATTTGATTTTTTTCTTCTTAGATGTTCAATAAATCATACTTCCCAAGGTCAAATTTTTCCCATTTTGCTATATAATACTAAACACATATAGTGCTTGTTAAATATGTAATAAAAACAGGGGGACACCATACTTTCTTAGAAAATATTAGCGGTATAACAGATAAACGGAGCCTTTTCAGTCCTATTTCCAGGATGGGGTGGGGGTGGGGAATCGGGGTGGGTGTGGAGAATATTATTGGAGATCAATTTATTAGCCAATCAGAAGTTTTGTTTCAGTTGAAACTGAATAAGAGTGAATTTTGGGGGTATTCCGGAGGAATAATTTTTAATCTATGGAGCACTTTGCACCCTTCAACCGTTGAATTTAAAATGCCAATTTTTTGGTCCATCCCATCACACTATCGAACCACCAGTAAAACGCATAAATGGTTGTGTTGTGTCTTTTGTTGATTTTTATTCCATTTTGATATGTCTGGATACTTTTGTTAGGAAATTAAGCTTGTTTTGAAAAATTTGACAAATGACCATGTTGTAGCCCCATAAGAGCAGGGAAATGAACGTCCTCTACTCCCTTAAGCGAACTTGTTTAGGAAACTTTGCGATGTAACGGTCAAAATGTTTCGTGATAAATCTCTTTATAAAAGCCGGTTTTTCCGTCATTTGGGGCGAATAGATACGACATGTTTACGAATAATTACGACTGTTTGCGATGCAGTTACGAAGAAATACGATACATTTACGACAGTTAGCGATATTCGCACCCAAATTGAGGCTATTCAGTGCGATACAGTTGCGAATATGTGCGATGTATTTGCGAGCGTTTACGAAGTGCATACGACTACTTGCCATTATTTCACGATGTCTTGCGAATACGACGTTTTGACGACGTTTTTATGACAGTTTGAGTCACGTGGCGAATCACGTGAGACTTGCGGCGAAAAAAAGTTGTAAAAACGTGGTAAAAACATTGTATGAAAGTAGCAAACTCCTCGTTTATGGCGACGATTATTCTTAACTAGTCGTTAAATTCGCAACGGTGTCGTAACTTAATCGTAAGTTATCGTAAATTAGTTGTACAAAACTCGCCATAGTCGTAAGTGCTATCGCAATTTATCGCAAATAATCGCAATATATTCAGCAATTTTGTCATAAAGTAAGTACGCCTTTCGTATATTTGTCGGAAAATGTTTACGATTACTTCGTATACCATCGTTTCGTGTCGTAAGTTATCGTAACTATTCGTATTTATTTTTCACTTGACGATTATTGACGAAACTGTTACCAATGAGGCGATTAAATTACGACTTAATTACTATACATTACACCGTAGTTACGACGACTTACGATTATTTACGATAAAATTACGAACATTTGCCATTTAAGGCAAAATCGCATTGCTTGGCGAATTTTTTAAACATTTTGAAATTGGCGCGACGATGAAACTGAGGCGACGATTTTCTTACGAACTAAAGCGATGGCTTACGAATCATGGCGAATGTATTTACCAATAGCTTGCGAGTATCTTACCAATACTTACGATCTTAAATCGTCAAGCTTCGTAAAGATGTTCGCCTAAGTGGGACTGGGACTTTATAGGCAGCTACGCAGACAACAACTTTTCTATTGTCCGTACTCCAGACTCGATCTTGGAAAGAACTCTTTTATCCCACGTGTTTGAAGTAATCGTAAACCCTCAAGTAAAGTTTCCCTTAAATGAAAGACCACTGCAAACAGTGTGTGAAAATATTTATTGTAATTTTTATGATTTTATTACACAGAATAAACTGCAAATAAAACGTGGTATTCTATGGTGGTCTGTTGCAATCATATTTAGGTCCAGTGACGTCACACTGCCTTCATACGTATATTTCAAACTTTGTATGCACTTTCCAATTCTTGATTCAAGCTTAAGGTGTGTATACTTTGAGTTTCAACACAGACTCACTGTTCCAATGTGCATGTTTCACCAAAATCGGGGAAATTAAATGCAATATTCAAATTGACTTGACTCATGAATTACCATCTCCTAGATTTTGGTGAAACATGCACATTGGAACAGTGAGTCTGTGTTGAAACTCAAAGTATACACACCTTAAAGATGTAATCAGCCTCAAACCTGGGCTGAAATCGATTTATCTCAAACTCAGCGAAAGTGACATATGTTACAATAGGTACAAAATGAGACACATTTGACCACAAAAAACTAAACTTGTTTCTACCGTTCACGAGAAAATAGAAGGAATTGATCTTTAAAAATAAACAGCATGGCATGCCGTTTATTTTTCCACGGCTGTGTCATCAAGCGTATACACGTGTGGTGCATTCTACCAACGTATGCTAAGCGACATTACCGAACCGTAGGCACGAGCCATGACGTTATCCCATGGCTGCAGCTGTGCAGCATTCAAATTCGTGAGCGTCGCCACGTCACTCATACGTCACGCAGTGACGTCATTTTCCTCTCCGCGTACAACGCACACTCAATGGCGAAACAGAAAACCTGTCGAAGCGGGCAGAGTTTCAAATCTCTCTGACAAGATATTCTTGCATTCGTTGTATATAGCGATCCTACCATCATCAAATATAATACATATAATGCTTTGTTAATCTTCCCTGCTGAAAAAAACCCATAGGGGAGAGTTTACAAAATCCTTCCATTTTGAGGCTGATTACATCTTTAAGCTTGAATCAAGCATTGGAAAGTGCATACAAAGTTTGAAATAGATGTATGAAGGCAGTGTGACGTCACTGGACCTAAATGTGATTGCAACAGACCACCATAAAATATCACGCTTTATTTGCAGTTTACTCTGTGTAATAAAATCGTAAAAAATTACAATAAATATTTTCACACACTGTTTGCAATGGTCTTTCATTTGAGGGAAACTTTATTTGAGGGTTTACGATCACTTTAAAGAAATATAACAGTATTGATAGCGTTCATATTGAATTATTTAATTCAAAACATGTTCGATTTTTCGTCATGCTGTTGCTGTAATATATTTGTAAATGCAAGATTGTCATAATACGTGCAATATCAAGTAATTGACTTAAAAATGCAAGACGGTCGCAATACATGTACGTCCTGTAATTGACTAGTTTATACTCAAGTTCTTATTTATATTACCTGTTTCATCTTAACTAAATCCATATACATTCTTTTTTATAGGTTTGCAATTTACCTATGTTCACCTGTTATAATGTTTGCACTGCTTGTTTATAGCATTTTCGTGGCCTGTAAATGGAGTCAATCCGTTGGTCATTTTGAGAAATAAATAAATAACTTTCACGATTACCGGTATGTAATCGTGCTCTATGTATACAAATGGTCCCGTGTCTGAAATAAAATATTATTATTATTATTATTATAGGTATAGAACTTCCAAATTCACACAAACGGTGCATGACAGGCCCTGACCTACTTTTCTCAAGGCCAAATTCTAATTATGTATAGTGATATCTTTCGTGAGATTATATAGCTATAGGTTTTTCTCATTCAGCTAGATATTGATGGATCAGCGTGAAGGTGACTGTGATCTAATCTTTCTATGTCAAATTCCTTTTTCTCGATATTTTATGATGGATCATAGCTAGACTCTCAAAATTTGTCTCTCTTAAGCTTCGATTTCTGCAGCCAAAGGTCATCTTCGTTTCACCAAACCAATTTCTACGTTCCCACTTCGCGTGAGCGTAGAAATTGGCTTGGTGAACGAAGATGCCAAGGGTGTATACATAGGCTTGTATTACAGCCCATAATTCTCTTTTTATGTGCACCTATGTGTCGTGTCGCTCTATTTGATTCCAGTCCATTCTGATATTGGCCTAAGCTTCAAATACCGAGTGTGTTATCGAAATATAACATTAAAAGAAAATGCACCGTCATATCGTGGAGTTTATTAGGACTCCATGGTCCAATCTAAGTCAGCAGGTCAATGCCACTAACCTATCAGCTGGATTGTGACTGATATTGGACAATTAGGAGCCATTTGATCTCGCCCATCATGTTTTATAAGACAGGTTAGTTTGAACTGATCATGCTAGACTTTAATCATCAGACCCAAGGTCGCTGAGGTAAAGCCGAAATGACCTTGATCATGCGATCAGTGTCTCAGTGACTTCAGTTAACGGGTACTAATTTCATCAGGTACGCCGATACATTGAATGAAAAACTATTGTTGTACATTTTTCATACTGACCGAATGTAGTCTTGAACCTTTATAGACTATATGAGCATTCGCAAAGGTATGGTCTATTCATCTTGTATTCTAGAAAAATAAAGAAATAGAACACACAACCAGTATATATACCTATACCCATATAAAATCCGATATTCTGTTTTACATGAACCTTTTTATCCCATCGGCATATATGCCGGATGGGATCATGTCGTCACTCTGTCCGGCTGGCTGGCTGGCTGGATGAAGGACGTGACCGCTCTAAAAGGTGAACCGTTGCAGCTGGAGACTTCACATTTGGTATACAGCATTGCTGCATGGTAAAGCACAAGCCTATTGAAATTGGGGACATTTTGGTGGTTTTTGTGGTTTCCATGGCAACATAACGACAAATATCCACATTACGACGTGAATGCTCTAAAAGCCGAACCGTTGCAGCTGGAGACTTCAAATTTGGTATACAGCATTGTTGCATGGTAAAGCACAAGCCTATTGAAATTGGTGGCATTTTGTTGATTTTTGTGGTTTCCATGGCAACATAACGAAAAAATATCCACATGACGACGGGAACGTTCTAAAAGCCGAACCGTTGCAGCTAGAGACTTCAAATTTGGTATACAGCAATGTTGGGTGGTAAAGCACAAGGCTGTTGAAATTGGGTAAATTTGGGTGTTTTTGCTGTTTCCATGGCAACATAATGGAAAATATCCACAGAATGAGGGTAATGCTTTAGAAACAGAACCATTGCAGCTAGACACTTCAAATTTAGTAACATTATTGTGTGCTTGGTGTTTTTGCAGTTTCCATGGCAACAAATGGAAAATATCCACAGAATGACAATGCTTTAGAAACCAAACCATTGCAGCTACACACTTCGAATTTGGTATTTGGTGGTAAATCACAAGCCTATTGAAATTGGGTACATTTGTGACGAATTTTGGATCTGTGTAAAAGGGTGCCTGGACAAAAGCCCCACGAACAATTCAGTCTTACAAGAAGATGGTTTTATCTGAACACCAATGTTTGACTAACATCCTCCGCCTTTCTGTTTCCCCTTATTGAATGCCCTTCATCTGTCTATACCAGAGATTTATATTGCTCATGTGAAAGGGGCGGCAAGTTCACACTAGGCCGATGGGATCAAGTGTGGCTGTGACCTCTAGTTTATTCTTATGAATGAGATAATCTAAGATTTTTTAAAAACCTGGATTTCAACGGGATTTTGCGGGTCAGTCAAAAATGTGAACCTAGTATACAATCTCAGAAAAAAAACTGTGAACATTCAATTTCTTTGGTTATATATTTACCACATGTATAAATACTGAATGAAATTAGTCACAGAAAATGGGTCCTTCATCATTTTGGGCAATAGAGATAAGTGTCCGAACAAAACCTCAGACCCAAATGTGTAGGTATATACTGAACATCGAGCGTACATTTGAGTTTTTCCGTCAGATAGTTCAGATTCTAATGATAACAATCTTGAGGGAAATACTAAGCCCCTTATTCATTTTAAATTGGTTTAAATGCCTATCTGCCTATAAATGTCTTGTACTGTGGGATATTTCTGGTGAATTCTGCTAAACGAAAGGTAACGATATTCCTTTAGGATTCTTAAGAAATATGTCTAATCAGCCCGAGAGATTCTTGATTATGCCCCCACTCCCTCTCCTGTAATTAGATGATCCTGAAACTTAGGCGTGGGATATATGGTGAGTGAGTGAATAGAAATTAACGTCGCTATCACGACGAACCAACTAAGCACCACCCAGCCAAGTTGCGTTCCTGTTGCCTCAAGGAACACATCTTCGAAGCAACATGGAACCCGACACCCGCCGTCCACACTATACATAACACTGAGGATAGCACAATGCATTTACATTGGTGCAATGAAGACAAGTGCAATTACAGTGCTAGACACCACATTATCAACTTCCTGTTGCTTCTAAGCAAAGTGTGAGATACATGTAGTTGATGCGCCCTGACATATATGTTTATCTGTATTCCCGTATTTCCCCCGCCCGTCTATCCATCAGTGCGAATAAATGCCCAGACAAACTGTTCGTTGCTTTTCAATTCAGATTCTCAAATTTATAGACATGATTTGCCATATATTAAGCAGATGTGCACTGGATTGCATTGAGGATAAGTATTTTCTTATCCTCAATTTAAATGTTAGTTTTACCCTCGCTCCTCTACAGGGGCCTAGGACCGACACACTTACAAATGAGCACCACGTTTTAATAGCTCAAGCTATGTTAAAAGATGGCAAGTGGACAAGCATTCCGGGTGAACATAATTTCCTTAGTAATTAGAGGAGCATGTTCTGATCGTCTCTTGCGGTTGGAAAAAGTGGGAATCGCATTGCCCGAAAAGTTCTTGTGCAGAGGGGGAGAATGTGGCTAGGTGAATGCTAACCATAGATGATATAGTATCAGAGAATCGGCAACTAAACGCGCATTGCCTTCGCATATCATGAAATCACGTGACGAAAGTGACATTTTGCTCTGCGCATGCACACAACCAGTACCGGAAACACCATTGCGCCAGGTCACCTCCGGCTATGTGATTTAGTGGTATGCAAAGGTAAATGTACATTTAGTTGCTGATACTATCCGAACTTGTCGGGGCTTGTGTGCCATTAATTCGGGGGACAGACAAGTCTTAAAGTGTATGTAGGGTGGTGAATGCATTGTGAGATATACGATAAACATACACCCTTCACTATTGTATGACTACATGTTATATACCCGAGTAACATAATGGTATACATCTATAGCTATTACTATAATGATATAGAATACGTCATCGCATGCACCATAGGGTAGGGATGAGGGATGTGCAACCAGAAGTGGGATAGTCTACCGAAAACAGGAGGAGCGAGAGACATTGGGATGTCAACCCACAAGACTCCTGGACCCAGGCATGTGACATAGGATATGGTGGGTAGGGAATGAGGGGTTCATATGGCAACCAGAAGTGGAAAGCCTTATCGAGAACGATAGAGGTGTGAGATATCGAGGTTACAGCCCACGCGACTCATGGACCCAGGCATGCGCCATAGAGTATGATGGGTAGGGAATGAGTGGTGCGCAAATGGAAGTGGAACGCTCTACTGAGGAGAGGGGTGTGAGCTATGGGGTTTTCCCATGAGACTTTTGCACACAGACATGCCTCATTGGTTTCCATTGGGATATGCCTCATTGGTTTCCCCTGGGATGAGCAGTGGCGTCATCTATGCGCAATTGGTGAGAACTTTGAAGGATACAAGTAAAACCATGCGCATCGGCTTCGAAATCTGACCTCGAAGGGTGCGATTTCTATGGAGTTGTGATTTCAGCAAATATAGACGTATGATAAATCTTCTTGATGATCGCACACTGTCCTGTACTTCAGGGGTGGTGCCCAGTACCACGTTACTGTGACGTCATCAGTAGTAGTCGCTCGGAAACTCACTCAGGTGTCCCTCTCGGGATCAAGCGCCTGCCTATCCTTATTATAACGCTGGCCCATATGGGTGGGCTTGTGAGGTTGAATGAGCTGTCGTCTGCAGGGGCTTGGCTGGTGTGTGTCCAGTGATACGGGGAGTAGTATAGAAAGGGTATGTTCCGATGTGCAGGGAACGTTAGTTCTCTGAGCCATATTTTTTCCTGATGTGACGTGCAAGCAAGTGTCCTGGTAGCATTTTAAAACCACGTAGCATAAAAAAGAAGGTATTGTGCTTAGTGAAAAGTTATCTTTCACAGAGAATGTTTGGCCCTGAAAAGGGACTTTGGGCGTTTTTATAGTGTTTCCTCACTCTTTAGAGAGAATGCATTGGAGTCATGGGCCGGTGTACTGAGTAGTACCGGTACTCGGTAGCTGGTGGTCTGGTTTTTCGTCCCGAGTGATTCTCACTCTATGGGATTATACACTCACATTGTCCGTTTCGTACCACACCGACTTCCTATCACCATCACCCTTGAGGATTGTATAGGTGACCGGACACCCCCCGTGGACATCCTCGTCGTCTTTCTTGTCTGAAAAGAAACTGTTGGTTTACCCACGCCTCGAACTCTTGTTGTTTCACCCCATCCTTCGCTCTTGTAGCTATGACTGACCATGATCCTTGCACGTCAAAATTTTATGTTGGAACGCCCGCTCGTCACATAGTTACAAGCGTCTAGTCCGTCATTCATAATCCAGCCGTCGTCCATTAGAGAATATCCGCGTCCATAATCCGAAGACCTATTCAAAGGCCAAAGCATGTGGAAACGATTTCATACGTCTCTATTTCACGACAGAACATCGGTGTGCATTGATTAGCAACATTCGGTCTCATCTTAGGCCACTGGTTGGATACTTTCCCAGTCCACTAATTGGCTGGCCTATATGACTTCAATAAGTTAAATTTGGAATCTCACAGTTTAATTCAAGCTCTCGTACTCGTAGTCCCTCGTCCATAAAGGCAGTCAGGTATGGATGGAAGGATGGCAACACGTATGGATCAAAGTATTTGTCCTGCTCTTGTTCTCAAGTACGCAGCAACCCACTGTTGACCTGGTCGATCTATCAGGTCCGTGTTGAGGGCGTACTTGGTGTGGTACACACATTATAGCAGTAAGACATTTCGAGCAAGCACCCCTTGAAACGGGATCCGTGTCCACGCATCTTTCTCGAGCATAGCTCCCATGAGATCAGTCTCTACCTCCATGCACCACTTTACCATGTTCGAATGTGATCGGTCATTCTCCCTTACCTCTCCCGATTTTGATGGTGCGGTTGTAGGAATGTCGGGCGTAGATAGAGCACGTGGTTAAACCTTTCCTTGACTTGATCTCCATATTCGCCGGACAGATGCGTAGCAGGGGCACATTGCTATCCCCGATGATGTGTGTGTGGTTCACGTCTGAATTGATGTACAAGCCTTATAACCCCGCATTCAGGTCCATCGTAGGTTTGGTCCGCTCGAAAGCACGGTCAACGTAGTTCTGGAACGACTATCCTAAGAGCTGCTGCAACGACTTTTTGTTGTACGTCATGTCCGCCTCATTGATGAATGGAAAGAGTTTCGCTCTATTGACCTGGTTATGGACTCTGGTCCGATTCTCCATCAGATCGTGTTGGATCGACATCAATATGGCGGAGGTTTCCCTCTCCTTCAGGGAGTGTTAAGGTAAAGGTCTTGTTCTCGTACTGGACTTGGCAGCACACTGTGTCATCTTGCACTTTGTACTATGTGTACCCACCAAGCCACATTCCTATCGTCCATGGAGATGTAACACACCCTTTGAACGGTATACGCCAGGAAGTGTATGATAGTCCTAAGTGTACAGAATATAACGCTGAAGACGCAGGTCGAGGTCTGGGCGAATTGTACTCATTGTAGCATGTTTATGAAAGAGAGAGAGAGAATTAAGGTTTAATGTCGCGTTCAGCAATATTTCAAATCGGGGATGGCCGTGTTAGTCTGTGTAGTATAAAAGGTGGCACCTTTAAGACTAACTTAGTTTAATTCTCACGAACTTTCGCAGATAGTGGATATCTGCTTCGTCAGGTGAAGCAATATTTCAGCTATGTAGCGACGATCAAACAAAAGTCTAATTATTGTAAGAAAAACAAGTCAACAACTCTGCAATCCAGAAATAATCAAAGCAACACACCAAAAGACATGCACATACATTAAAACTTATACAACAAACCGATTTCCAACAAATAACCTAAAATACAGTCTTCATTTACCCGACTAAAACGATCTTTCAAAGTAGCTGCTTGATAAAAAGAATCCCTTACAATCTTAAAATCTATGGCACTCCGCTCATATGGTCGGTGATGTCGTCAGACTTGGCTTGTTGAACTTGAATATTTTCTTTAAAAATGTTTAAATTAGAGAATGGACCATTGCATCAATCAATTATACATTGCACCAGGCACCTACGTACTATATATGGATGTTGTGCTAGAAGAGGTTTAGGAATTATCCTCAATCATACGTCGCACTGATCTCCGATGAGGTGACAGATGAAACACCATGAGGACTATCGTCCGTACAACCTGATATTTCTAATACGCAATTAGTATACAAAAGCTATTTCAACTCTCATTTGGACGAGTGCGCAGGTGTTTTTGCGCAGGTATGACGTCACTTCCGGTTTATCGGAAGGTCATGGGGAGGTGTGTGCAGGAGTGTTCTGCGCAAGTATGACATCACTTCTGGTCTGCGTGAATTGGACGTGACCTGGGTATGTCTGACTGTATGGAATGATAGGAATACATGTATTGACTTGTATCTGGGGTTTTTCCATCACGGGGAGGGCACGTGATCACTATAGTTCAAGGTCATTTGGTGTATTCATCCTTGTTTGTTTATCTTTACAGCCGGGTATTTTATGGTTGACCTATATTCGGGTCCTCGATAATAGCAATGCATGTAGTGAGCTGTATGTGGGGTTTTTTCATTCATCCTTTTACAGCCGGGGACTTACATCCGGGTTCTTGTACATCCGGGTACTTCTATGTAGGTGTATAAAAGTCGGCATTTTCATGGGCTTGCTTCATTCATTGGCCTGCCTACCTGACCGGACCAGCCTGAAGAGTTACCTGACTAGTCTGAGCCAGCCTGACCGGAGCTACCTGACCAGCCTGCCTACCTGACGAGGAGCTAATACCAGTGGAGCCTGAAGACCTGCCTGAACAACACCTACCTGAGCCAACAGCCATGGACTCATCTGACCGAGCTAAGCTTAATTGTGCAGCACCGTGTCCAGATCATTAGTGAGTTGATGAATGTGGCCGAACTATGAGACGCGCCCGTCCCCAACTAACACCTTTAAAAATGCCTCAGCAAGCGGAGGAAGAGGTGATACTCCCTATGTATGTGGAGCAGGTGAATGACATCATCCAGCAGGCCTACAAGGCGGCCCAGATGAACAGTTGGAAGCTCACTCCCTATTTAACTGTAACCGTGAAAGATGAGCAAGTGCACTTTAATGCATCAGCCTGGGACGACAAACCATCTAAGCATATCGCCTTGACGTTTGAGACATGGGCAATAGCTCAGCGAATTTAGTATGCCATCGATGCGGCCATTGAGGAACAGGGGAGCGACCAAGCGAAATTTCATGTGGGGGACGATGTGTTCCTCGCCTGTTCTATGTTCAACAACATTCTGCTGGTACATATTCGTAAATGGAATTGAAGAAAGATACGCGTATTCCCTTAGCTGAGGGAGTCACCCTGCAAATTACAACACATATAAGGGAAGTGGGAAGAGGTGCCGACATACTGACTGCGTCATATGACTTCACAGAATAGTCTTCTGGTAAACCAATTCTAAAGAACATACCAAGAATCTAACGATTCGTGATATGTGTTTATCTCAGGTACGCTTAATACCTGCGTGGCGTAAACCTCAGGGCCTGACAGCCGAAATTAATGAAGCCTTGTCTGACCAGCTGTCTGAGTATATCTATAAAAAGTACATTGTAACCTTCCTGTATCATCTTAGACCTCGCATTCTAAACTTGCGTCTCGAACAATGTGCTGGCTGTCAGAACAACGGTCCGTTAAACATGCATACGTGTATGGACATCATGGCACCGTCAGACTCGCTGATGACTGAGGCGCTACACATCAACGAGACGGAAATCGCGGAGGCATTGGAAGCTGCCTGTCTGCCGAGAATTCCACGTGAGCAGATTGCTGCCTTCATATACGTGCACCAGGGAAAGAAACACATGGAAGACTTCAAACAAGTCTTGTTGGCTAAATATTGAACATTCAGACATTACCGTATTCCTACATTCTATGTTCAGTCTATGTTCATTCTATGTTCATTCTACCATCATGGTGACACCGTATAACTCTATTAGAAAATTTAACACAAAGAGCCTACCGTGGTGAAAACCTTATGATCATCCAAATTGCCACATGAACAGGTACAATAAAGCAACACATATCACGAATCGTTAGATTCTTGGTATGTGCTTTAGATAGGTTAACCAGAAGATTATTCTGTGAAGTCATGTGACGCAGTCAGTATGTCGGCACCTCTTCCCACTTCCCTTATATGTGTTGTAATTTAATAAATATTAGAAAGTCAACTAATGTGTGTCAGTGTTCACTCCATGCAGGGGGAGGGTGTGGGAGCTCATGTTGTGCTTTTTAGTTAGAAAGCTCCTCTTTTGGGAGTATTGGTTGGCCCTGATAAGGGACGTTAGGAAGTACAGAGGGTTGACCATCAGGCCGTGAGTTCACGGCCGGAAGATTCTTTTGACTCTACATACGTTTCCCCGACACACAGAGCAACGTAAAGCCAAATGAAAGTCTCCTGTGTGTGGCAGCACTCCGCATTGGTTAAGAAGCTTAGAAGACATGGACCACATAGGGCTAGGTGTCCACACGGGAAAAAGGCGTACGCCGTCTCATCGTCGTGGCAGATGGTGCATGTGGATTTCCGTATCTCTTTATCCACTCGTCGTTGCAGTACACCCTTCTCCTCTTCCACTTCTTAGAGTCACCTCGGGTGGTGGTGTTGTTGTGGCATTCCTTGTGGTAGCCGTCGTTGTGATAGCCGTCGTTGTGGGAGTTGCTGGTGGATCCATGCTGCGAGTGTTTAACCACCCCATTTGTGGAGGACGTGACGCCTGTACATCTTCTTCGTCTTCTACTTCTTCTGTGTCATCATCGTCGGCGTCCAGGCAATATCTTGACGATGCAACAGGTGAATTCATCGATATCGATGGAGCCACACAAGACAATAGCACCAACGAGGTATGGCTGGAAGAGATTATAGACAATCTGTTGAAAGAAGACGAAGTAGAAAAAGAAGAAGAACAGACGGTAGATGGTCGGAAGACTTTGACGATAGTGTCGTAGCAGCAGCAGCAGCAGCAGCAGCAGCAGCAATATCTTGACGACTACTGCACGGAAATAACAAGACTACAGAGGTACACAACACTGGGGGTGGTAAAGCAATTACCATGTGTCAAATGTTTTACCAACTACGCCAAATTCGCCCTATTCCCCTGTGGACACCAATCGTTATGTGCCTGCTGTATCACCAAACTTGCAGGGAGAGCAGGTCCTACGTCCAGTTGCATACCCGTCACGTGTGCACTCATCCCGCTGAGATGTCCACTATGCGCCAAGAGGAAAGAAGAACTGCTCCAATAGTTGTAATCATTACAACCCATCCGGCCCTTATCAGGGCCACCCAAGAGGGGTTTTCTAACTAAAAAAGCACAGAAAACACGAGCTCCCACACCATTCCACTACATGCATGCACCTAGGTAAAAAAATAACACCTAGTGAATGGGAACTTCCTACTAACACCACCTTGCACCCAGGTAAAAAAACGCACACACTATTAGTATGAATGCGGTTGGCTGCGGTTGTTGTTGTTCCATCTGGAGCACTGGCTTGGGTTATTGGTCCTCCAACACGTACTCCAGGGCGTCCAATCAGTCCCTCCCATCCAAATCGGCCGGGGCCCTGGTCAACAGATGATGGAGGTCGGCCCACGACAGAGGTGGTATGTTGGTATTCTCCCCCGTCCATCTTTTAATTTCCTCCAGCCAATATTCCTTGACCGCTTTGGCTAGCCCACTTCTTTCTCTCTTCTCTTTTTCTCTCCTCCATCTCGCCGGACTCTGTGTTGTCGACATCTTGGCGACCTGGCTCATGTTGTTTGTCTCAGTACCGTCTTCACGCATGGAAAACGTGTGGTAGAATGCGCTCCTCCACGACTTTCTCCCAGCTTTTGTGCTCAATGTGGTGAATGTCGATTGGCTGTCTAAAGGCGCGAACCTCATCGATTGGTTCTTCGTCGGCCAAATCTATTGGGTGAAATAACGGTATCTCATTGGTCCAAAAACGCGCGCCCCACAAAATGCCAGAATCCCACCAAGCTGTCAATGGCAATTTTCTAGGTTAAAATGAAGTCCTATACCATAACCCAGGATGATGTTGATTGGCTGTCTAAATTGAATGATCGTCTTGCCATTGGTCCAAATGTGTCTCGGCATTCTTCTTGGGTTAATTTACAATCCTCTTTTTGTGCTCAAGCTTTGTATACGGAAATGCTAGGTTAAATGAATTCCTATATAAATAACATTACACCACCGAATGATCACGGACTAAATATTACTATTACCAGGTGCTGGTTAAAGAATTGAGTGTAGACCTATCATCATCAAATACGTCTACTTACTCCCAAACTTCATTTACTCTGAAAGATTTATTTAACAATCACAAAACGTTTCTCAGGGAAAGAGGTATTTGTCTTCCAACCAATCATAACGACATACCAAAAGTATACTGGACCCCCAAAATGCATAAATCACCATACAAAGCTAGATTCATAGCTGGTTCTAGAAGCTGCACCACCAAGCTTCTTTCAACCCTATTGACGAGGGCCCTTCAGGAGGTAAACGCATTTTGGGAAAGGTATTGCGCCACTATTTCTAAAAACTCTGGCGTTGAATGTATGTGGATATTAAAAAACTCAAAATGTCTTACGGAGGAACTTGATGCTAAAGGTCACATACCGTACAGACATGTATCCACATGGGATTTCTCGACTCTCTATACTACAATCCCTCATCAGGACCTTATTGACCGTCTAAGTTCATTAATAGTACCTGTGTTCAAGAAAACTGATCGTAGATATATTAATGTCGGAAGCCATAAAGCTCTACTGCATACAAGAGATATCATTCATGGGATGTTTCTTTGTTTATAGAGTTGTCTCATTAAAAATATCTATGTGAAATTTGGCAACACAATATATCAACAGCATATAGGTATTCCAATGGGTGCTAATTGCGCCCCCCTGTTGGCTGACCTATATCTGTTCTCTTAAGAATATAACTATATGCAGGCGCTTTCAAAACCGATCCATTCAAAGCCCGTTCCTTCTCATTCACCAAACGCTATATAGACGATCTTCGCGCTGTGGATAATCGCTATATAAATGACGCAGTGAAGGATATATATCCACCTTCACTGGATTTGAAGGAACTACAGATAGCCATACAGGCACATCATATTAGATCTATATCTCTACAAAAATGAAGCGGGCATTCTCTCTCGTCGACTTTATGACAAAAGAGATGATTACAATTTCGACATCGTAAACTATCCCTTTCTGGACAGTAATATTCCAGTGGGACCTGCATATGGCGTATACATATCTCGCCTAGTAGCATTTGCTAGATCCTGTGTTAATTGTGACGATTTCAATCAACGTCACAGAACATTGTTGCAGAAACTTATAAAACAGGGCTATTCCTCCAAGCGCCTCCACTCAAAGTTTCTCAAATTTGGCGATACATATCGCATGCTGATAGCAAAATACGAACGTAGCGTGCAAGATCTATGGCGTTACGTTTCGTAACTTGTGTCTAATTCCGCTTAACCCGGGGCTAGGGGCCGTATGAACCCATGTACTTCAAGATCCTCATGGTGCTCATATGAACAGTCACAATCAAAGCGTGACTGAGATACACCATTCTCTAGATAATGACTTTAGAACGATTATTATGGATTAAGAATACTGATCAGCGATACGGATTTTATATTTTTGGAACATCATGATGTCTTGTCGGCATCATTGAAAACTGTTGACCGCTTCTCTCTTGCAGGAAACTAGCCTATGTTTATGTATACTATGATTGTCTTTTTGAATTTGGTGCTAATACTGTTATATGGATATGGAATAGGTCTTTGGATTATGGACGCGGATATTCTTTAATGGACGACGGATGAATTATGAATGACGGACTAGACGCTTGTATTTTCACGAAGGTAGGGGAGAACGAAAAAAACTATAACGTGTACGGACACGGACTAGGCTAATTATACCAAGAGGTATATTCGTCTTCACATGTAGTAGTATAAAAGCGCATTTCGAGCCCTATTGACCTTGCGGGGCAATGCGCAAAGGCTAGTGTATTGACTCATGTAGTAGTATAAAAAGCGCATTTCCAACCCTATTGACCTGGCAACGAAGCGCACTATGTACTACTCTATATAGACAGGCCTCTCTAGCCGTTTCTTCTCATTTACCACCATGGCAGCGTGCGGAACAGAGCTTGCGTTGTTCCAACTGACACGTCTACCTCATCGTCATTGGTGATCACCTGGAGCTCTTCCAAGAAAAACCGCAGGAGGTGAAACATTTGTTATCGTTATCAGGTTGGACTGCATTGACACGGTTGTTACAGGGAAAAGAGCCCGAAGTCGATTTCATGCACGTCGGAGTCGGTGTATACATACGGAGTAGTGGTGATTCTTTTTCCCCTCGGTTGGAACAGCGCGGTGGTCCCCATATCACACTTCGTCCGTCACTATGGCTGGCCCTGAAAGTTGTACTCCCCGAGGTCGATGACTTACTGCACCATGAAGCTAAAGAGCTAGCAGCAGAAGACCCTGTGCTCTCCCGATGTCCTACACCTGGCTGCACCCTATTGTTGTATCCCAAACGAGTGGACCTCATTGATAACCGAACGGGGTGTACATCCTAATCGCAGGTGTCTTTGTCAGGAGAAGGATGGACCCAATTCAAACGGATGTTGTTTGGTGAACTGGACGGCGACTTCATCCACCTATGTCGCCGGGTCTACATTTCACCTGTCTGAAAGGGGGTCATTTTACCCTGGACCCCGATCTATGGACGGCCTTGGAACAAGTAGTTCCCATTGTCGATGAAGTATTATATCTATAGGGTCCACACAGTCTAGAGCGTCAGTGTGCCATCATGAAGCGAACACAGAACAGCGGAACCCGGTGGGGCACACGGTGGGGTAAGGGTCGGACCAAGACAAAACATGTGGATAAGGTGTTAACGGATTTGTATTACAGCCCAGTCAGTCCAGCCGCTTATAGCGCTGTGGGAGCGCTCGCTCGAGCTGCGCAGTCCCAAGGCATCAGTCGAGCTGCAGTTCGGGAATGGTTAAAAACCCAACACACTTATAGCTTACATCGAGTAGCCCGACGGCATTTTCGCCGTACCCGAGTCATCGTTGGAGGCATAGACGCACAATGGCAGGCAGATTTGGTCGATATGAGTCGATAACATGTTGACCTGTATCGATATTTTATCCAAGTACGCATGGTTGGTACCCATCCAGACCAAAACAGGGGAGAATCTTGTACAGGCGTTCCAGCAGATTTTCCAGACGGGTCGCAAATCCCTCTATTTGCAAACGGATGAAGGCACAGAATTTCTCAACCGACACTTTCAAGCCTTTCTCAAGAACAGAAGGTATTTTTCTTCCATACGTACAACGAGACCAAAGCCTCTGCGGTGGAACGGTTCAATCGGACCTTGAACGGACGGATGTACAAGTATTTTACAGCCACAAACACCCGAGAGTACATGGATGTGCTACCTCAACTGGTCCGAGGGTACAATCGAGCCTATCATCGTAGTATCCAACGGGCTCCCGTCGATGTGACGGAACGCAACGAACATCACGTCCGCCGTACGCTGTACTCGATAGAACCTAGTCATATAACTTCACGCCGTTACAAACGCGGGGATGTGGTACGGATCAGTAAAGTCAAAGGTCAATTTGAGAAAAGTTACTTGCCCAACTGGAGTGATGAGCACTTTGTCATTATTCGCCATAGTCCCCGAAACCCACACGTCTATCAACTGGAAGATCTACAAGGAGAAACACTGCAAGGCACGTTTTACGAGGCGGAATTGCAACCGGTCGTAAAGACACAGAAAGACTACTACACGTTGGAGGAGATTTTGAAAACGGAACGTCGACGTGGCATCCCATATCATTTCGTCAAATGGCAAGGTTGGCCCAGTTCGTTTACTTCCTGGGTCTTAGTCCGTGACATGGAACGGCTATAAATTCTACCTCACGTCCCCCACAGCGTTCAGTCTAGGGCTGTACCATGGATAGTGCACAACTTCCCTTACTGCTGCGCACTCGAAAAGAACAAGTCGGTACTGTCGTGTGTATACTAACGCTTCTGGGTGTCTTGTTTGGAGGTGTCTTCTACGACTTGGCGTACCTGATATCCTGTTTCCACCTACCAGCCATCTCACCCACACCCGTCATCCCGCCACCCTAACGGCAATACGCTACCAACAACAACAACACCACCAACAACAACAACACCACCATCCTGCAGGCACCTACCACTACTCTACGGGACATCACGAAGGTAACCATCCTGGAGGCACCTACTCGGCGGAACATCACGAGGGCCTATTCAACTCTGGGGGCACCTACCACCACCACCACCACTACGCCTATTCCTACCATTAGAAGGGTATCACCGACGACGACCGCACCTACTACCAGGGCGAAACCACGGCACCATAGGACTCCGATAAGTGTAGTGGGTCTTTTACCACGATTACCAAGGTAACGGTACCCCCAGGACTACGATCCCCGGTGGAATCCGCGACAACGGTGGTGGGCCTCTGAACGCTTGGCCCAAAACACCAAATAACTAGAGTGGTGGAAAATGGATCCACGGTGGCAGCATCCTTTCACGTGTCTCATCGCTGGACCGACCGGTTCGGGAAAAAACACTCTGTTCAACGTCTCATCCAACACGAGTCAACCCTCATTTCTCCTCCCGTGGCCCGCATCCTTTGGTGTTATGGAGCTTAGCAGCCTGCGTACGAGGAACTGGCACGGAGTCCCGAACTCACCTTGGTGGAAGGGTTACCCCCAGAGGAGGACTTGGCCCCGGACACGTTGGTGGTCATGGATGATCTGATGGCCGAAACGGATAGTCGAGTGACCCGGCTCTTTACCAAAGGCAGCCATCAACGCTGACTGAGTATCATCTACATCGTCCAGAATCTCTTCAGTAAGAACAAAGAGCACAGGAACATCAGTTTGAATGCCCAGTATGTGATGTTATTCAAAAGCCCTAGAAACGCGTCACAAATTATGCACCTGGCGAAACAGACGTACCCTAAAAATACTGCCTTTGTTCGAGAAGCCTTTGAAAATGTCACCCAGGAGGCCCATGGCTACCTGCTCATCGACTTGAAACAAGGGACACCTTCGGCACTTCGATTGTGGTCCCACATTTTCCCCGGTGAGTTCCAGACAGTGTACACGCCCAAATAAAAGAACAAGACAGAACACCCTAGCATTCACTTCCTCATCATGTCTGCGCGGATACGGAAGCACGCGCCGGCGCTCCGCATGTTACGCAGCGCGCCACCGGAGGTGGTCCGGGCCCTGGTGCGCGGGGCGGACGCGGCATTGGTACGGTGCTTGTGTGAAGTCGCTCATAATGTGTTAAAAGAGAATGTTCCTCTCAGTCCTCTGCAGAAAGGAAAATTGCAGCGGCACAAGACGGGTCTCCGAACGCTGGTGAAGAAGACGAGTTTAAAGAAAAAGAAACAGGTGTTACAGAAAGGTGGATTTCTCGGGGCACTACTCGCTCCATTAGCAGCCTCCCTACTGGGACCATTAGTAGGGTCCATCTTGGGTGAAGGACGCTAACGTCATGGAACATACGAAAAAAAATGATGCTGGTCGAACCTCGAATGTTACAAAGCTTGAAATCACCGTACCCTGTCCCTGCCACGGTACAACAACTGCAGTCCCTCGATGAAGAGGTGAATAGCATACTTCAACGCCGACTGCCCGATCACGAGAAAATTCAACTCTACCATCAGACGCAGAACCGCTACAAGACGTTTATGGATCAATATAGGGGTGGTCCAACATCATCACCACCACCACCACCGCCACCACCACCAGCCTCATCATCACTTCAGCTAGAAGATGAAGTGTTGGCCAGTGTCCCTAATGCGTTCAAGACCAAGGCCCGTTTATTGTTGGACCGGGTGAAACAAAATCCTGATATGGGTTGGACCGACCAGGGGGAACTGCTTATTCGAAACCGAGTGGTGCTGGGTTCCCATATCACCGATCTGATCAACGATACGGTGCGCTCTCGCAAACAGTCTAACCCACCGGGTTGGGAAACCTTTGCTCAAGAGTTGAAAGACACACACGTCCCTCGAGAATTGGTGGGGAATCCTCAACGCTGGACTTGGATGCAGAAACCATGGATGCAACAATCGCCGAGTGGCCTACCACCGCCTTCTTGGGAAGATACCCCTTTGACATCCCCAAAACACCCTCACGGCAGGCACGTTTCTTTTCATCCATATTTGAAATCTAAGACGGGTAGCAAGTCACCGCGACGATCACGACGGCGGATACAACCGCCCAAGGCCTGGGACCCCTATTAAAGCCGGGAGCGGAAGCAGAAAAAGCTCAGTCGTCATGTTTTACCTCACGTTGCCCAGTAACAGTTCGCTCGATGTGTTTCCTGACAACACCGTGGCCAAGTACGTGACCCAGTTACCGCAACCGTTGCATTTACCTGGACGGTGGGAATGTAGACTCGTGGATATTCAATACCCTTACTCGTGGTACAATTACAAGCGCCTAGTCCGTCATTCATAATCCAGCCGTCGTCCATTAGAGAATATCCGCGTCCATAATCCAAAGACCTATTCCATTTCCATATAACAGTATTAGCACCAAATTCAAAAAGACAAAAGTATACATAAACATAGGCTTGTTTCCTGCAAGAGAGAAGCGGTCAACAATTTTCAATGATGCCGTGCGAGACAAGGTCGTGTGGTACGAGGTGACCTACGAAGGCAAAGTAACTCACCTGACCCTACCCGAAGGTCAATACGATGCCCCCAAGGAGTTCATACAGGGGCTGAGAACACTGATGCATTATAAGTCTCTACGGGTCGTCACGAATACTTCAAAACCCGTTAAATCTTTTCCCTTCATCAATCATGTGGACTTCGATTACAACACACACAGCGACAAGGCCTGTCTCCTTGTCAGCCCCAACGTAAGTGTCGAACTCAGTCCTATCCTACAGCCAATGCTAGGTCTCCTTCACCCGATCTACTCGGGTCCAAGCACCGACAGAGCCGAAATTACGATGGATATGAAATGGGTATGTACGGACTCTACGTCTACTTGGACGTGGTCGACAACCACATTGTCGGAGATGTCAACATACTTCAGTTACGGGCGGTCCCCATTAGAAAGAAGTATGGAGATCAAGTCACCCAGAGTTTCAACCACATACTCTACCTAGCCGTACGACAGACCGATATCAACACGATCACGGTGGATATAAGAGATGGTACGGGACGCCCGGTCGCATTCGAACGAGTGGTGCTGACACTTCATTTCCGACAAGCACGTTCTCCACACTTCGTATGATGTACGTGCCTTACCAGTGCCACACGGCCAGCTATGCAGACTATTACAAGAAACAAACGGGAGGTGGAGGTCAGGTCTTTAGCGGTGCACGCATGCAACGAGGTCACAGGCTGGGAAACATACTGGGAAGCATTGTCAAATCATTCTTGTCCTTGGTGACACGTGGAAAAAAGCGGTGGGCAAACAAGCGGTACGCAGTGGACTGCAAATCGCCGGTGATATCTTGAGTGGTACGGCACCCCGACAAGCCTTGAAACGACGGGCCAAGAAGCAGGCAGCGTCTTGGTCGCCAAAGCCCTTAAAAGACAACCCCCGTCACATGGAAGAGTCATTCGACGGCCAACACACCGACGACGCACACCCCAGAAGAAGAGAGACATCATCCCATAATGGCATTCATTCACTCCGAGTCGTGTCCGTCTACCAACAGTAAATTGGGCCCACACAGACCAGTGTCGCCGAGGGTCTTTGGGTAGAACATCGTCCTCTGGCTAGCCTGACGGGAACGGGGCCGCTGGAATTTACCATTAAAAACAAAGATACGGCCTACCGTGAATTTAGCCCACACGTACTTTTACGTGAAAGCCAAAGTGGTGGAAGGAGACGGGACGGACATCGACAACGATGCGGCCGTAGCCCCGGTGAATCTCTAGCTGCACTCGATGCTCCATTAGGTGGATATCAGTCTGAACGATAAACTCATCAGTACGTCCACCAATACGTACCCGTACCGAGCCTACATCGAGACGCTGTTGTCGTACGGAGAAGATGCCAAAAAACACACTTGTCAGCCCCACTGTACTACAGGGATACGCCCGGTGAAATGGATACCACCACCATTGGCAATGGAGGGTTCACGCAACGCAAGAGGTTTACAGCCGCTAGCAGGTCCGCCGGCATGATGGGTCGACTGCACGCCGACCTGTTCCTGCAAGACCGCTACCTAATGAATGGCGTATCCATCAAGATCAAGTTGATCCGTTCCCCACCCACTTTCGCCTTGATGGCAGGCGGAGATGCGTCCAATTACAAGATCGTCATAGAAGATGCAGCCCTGTTTGTCCGTACCGTGGATTTGCAACCGGGGGTGTTGGTGAGTCACATGGAAGCCTTATCGAAAAAACCCAGCCCTGTACCCCATCCGACGCGTACAGACCAAGGTGTTCTCTCTGCCAGCGGGTACGATGATGGCCAATCGTGAAAATTTATTTCTAGGAGATCTGCCTAAACGTCTTACCCTGGCGTGTGTCACCAACACCAGCTTCAATGGGACCTTGGGTGAGAAATCGTTCCACTTTCAACATCAACTTTGTGGCACTGCACGTGGCTGGCCATCAAATCCCAGCCCGTCCGTTACAACCGGATTTTGGTAACCATCAATATGTGCGGAGCTACCTGAACCTGTTTACAGCCACAGGACAAAACAGCCAGGACGAAGAAAATACCATCACTCGACGAGACTTTGGCCCGTGGGTACACTTTGTTCGCCTTCGACTTCACTCCTACCTTGGAACACGATCATCAGCTGACCTTGCTCAAGAAAGGAAACTTACGGTTGGAACTGCGTTTCTCCGTAGCTCTACCCCATACCATTAACGTGATTTGCTACGCCGAGTTTGATAACGTCATCACAGTGGATCAGCAAAGAACCGTCCTGTGTGACTACGCCAGCTAGAGTCATGGATACAGAGCAGCTCATCGCCATACTCCAGCGGGATCCCCGGGTACCCTTTCGAGGTGTGGTTCCACGCAATGTCTTTCCCACCACCCCATCCACCCCTGCGGCCTACATCCTGAATACAGACCCTCGTACTCGACCGGGTGAACATTGGGTGGCTGTATACGTGGACGCCCTAGGCCAAGGAGAATACTTTGATTACTACGTACTTGCACCCCTGCATCCCGATTTGACCCAGTTCATGGACTAATCTGCTACAGTCTGGCGCTGGAATACTAAAAGATTACAAGGACTCTTGAGTATAGTGTATGCGGACAGTACTGTGTGTTTTATCTCACTCACCGGAGTAGAGGACATTCTATGCAAACGATCGTACAGATGTTTGATGATTATTCTCAAGCCAAAGACCGCGATGTCTTAGTGTACGACTGGGTTGCCTCTCGTTTTAATGTTCATGCTCCATTTCTCTGGTTGTCTTAATTTTCACTGCGCGGTGTTCTTATTGTTTGTTCTGACGTTGTTGTTCTGACGTTCATTGATGTTCAATAAAAATTCATGAAAACACAAGTGACGTTTTGACTTTTTTATATTCAGGTGAACAAGAATGTATAGAATATGTGCAAAGAATGTCAACAATACAGTAGGTATGTCAAAAAACTGTCAGGAGTAGGATTCGAACCCACGACCTGCATTTCGCAGACCAGCACTTAGGACTGGCGCCTTAGACCAATCGGCCATCCCGACTTTTACAGTTATCGTGTACGCTATTTTTTACAGTTATAGTTTTAACTCGTATCATGAGAAGTATATCAAAAGTCATAGTTTCACAAGTCCAGGTAGGTGGTACTGACTCCATCGGGAAGGACTTTCCGTTTCGGATAGAAGAATGTGAAGGCATCCCGTTGCTGGATGTACGTCCGCATCTGGTGGTCGACGACCCGGAATCCTCTGTTAGTGCCACTCGCACTGGCCTTTTCTTTGCAACACGCCCTTGTAGAGGGATTTGTCGATGGCAGGGTCATGCCGATTGACCCCTTTGCAACTAAACTTGTTGTTTCCATCTCCACCGTAACAATAGTACGTTTTGGACGACAGGGCGATCATGGCATCTCCACTCCACTCTAACTTGAAGAGACCCGGCGTCCGCTTGTCGTGCTGATAATGGTCTTTTCTCGGTAGCCACTGGTCCCGTTCCGCCTCATATTGCGCGCGTAATTCGAGTTTGACGAGTGACTCCCAATCCGCATTAGAGACGGCCATATAGGCAGAGTCCGTGTCCATCTTCATTAATTGCCAGTCTGATGGATTGAAATTCACACCCATGAAATCATATAAAAGTTGCAGCATTCTCAGTTTGGCTACGGTAAGTTCTCAATTTGGAGCGGTAAGTTGTAACGCGTGGTCTTTTTGGCTGAAGTGACTTCATACGTATCGTCATCGATGACGTCCACGGACCGAAACAGGGGTAAGCTGATCTTTTGGACGCTTGTTTTGTAGTACAGATATTGACGTTGACGTGCTTGTCTTGGTTGGTGACGGTGTTTCCATAGTAGCCATTGCCCGACAGTTTCCAGGATTCCCCGTTAATGGCCTTACTGGGATCTTTATCTCCTTGACGACGGGCAGACGTCACGATGTCGGCATGCCCCGCAAAACAGTCGTTCGGTACATACTGTATCACTTGGTACACTAGCGTCACTTCGAGCCCGTGGCTCATGTACCATTGTAGTAGCGGGGTACCCGGCAAGATTTTTCCCCCCACATGCTCCCGATCAGCATCCGACGAGGACGAGGCAGGCACTCGTGTTGCTCAGCATAGGCGCCCATGGTGTCTCCAATGTCATCCGGACTCACCAGCGTGTTTTTAAAGATGGGTGGGCACTGACCGAATAGTGGCTTGAGGTTGTCGGGAACATGCAGGTCGCATTCCACAAACCCTTAGAGGTCCCCGGGACGAACGGCGTCGAAAATCTGTGGCAGGGTCAGGAGTCGCCGGCGACTGAGGGGGTACTCTTGCGCTTCAAAGAAGCGACGTAAGTATGGGAGGACCTGGCACATGGTGTGAAATTCACACTCCCACATTTCGATGAGCCCCCATCTCTTTCACGTAATCCCCGTTCTCCACCATTTCTGCCCGTAGTTCTTCTGCCGATTTCCCACGTCGTTGCTGAAATGGCATTGGCGGCCGTGCCAGTAACACCCGTAAAATTGGAATACGGTAGGTGTTCCATGTACACGGGCAAACCCATCGACGGGGAGTCGACGAACTTCTATCCGCTTCCCTGTGGCATTGGTTTGATGTCGTATAGATATTCCCCGTCGATCGGCTTCCCAGTCCAACCACTGGTCAGCGAGATGTTTGTACGGCGTACGTTGAGGTCTGAAATGCTGGCCTTCCGCTAACCAGCGCGTATAATGTCCGATTGGCATGGGTTGGGCGAGGGACCACAGATACAGGGCATTGGCGTCAAATCCAATGATTTTGGCACAAGGTTTCCCACCTGGAAGGGTTGTGACGTCCTTCTCGTGATAACGATGAAAAATAAGGCTGGGCCCGCCGACGATGTTCTGTTTTAAGCAATCATACATGTCCTCGTCTTTTTGCTGTATCAGCGAGAAGTAGGTGGAACAATCTTGATAAAGATGGCGAAGCTCAAGCACTCCTTGAATATGTCCGTCCACGTGCATTTGATCCCGAAAGAGTTGGGCCATTTTCTCGGCCGCTTCGGAGAATGGAACGACATCTAAGTTGTTATAATACACCAGGAAATCTCGCAAGGTCTGCATGTGTTGGTCGTTCCATACCTGCTGTAGTTCCCGGTACGTTTCTTCCGAACATTCCATCTGCTTCAGATCGTCGAAGAAAGCGTCCCGAGATGGCAACTGTGTTTCCTCCAAGCGGTCGAGCGTCGACATATACGTGTAAGGGAACCTCCCTTTGGTTTATACACAGTCATAGGCCTCCACCCACTGATCATAGCTATAATTGGGAGCTAGGTAGTTGCGTACATACAGGAAATGGAGTGGTGGTGAGGGCCATATGATTATTGATCTTTTTGATGACGGACTTGATGGAATTGGACTGGGCCAAGTAAGGGTAGACAAATTCCTTCACCATGTTCAGATCGTATCGACCCGAATTGAAGCCGAGGACGGGTAACTGGCCTAGGTATTGTAGGAAGCGGGCCTTCAATTTCTCCGTATATGGCTTAGGTAAGGGTACATCCTGCGGCTGAATGTCCTGCATCTGGGGCTCCGACTCTTCATCGTCGCTGAAGGACACACCGGGTGTAGGAATACGATCGTCGAGTTGGTCCAGCACGTCCTGGAACTTGGACACCAACAGTTCTGTACTGGTCGCACTCACTTCCTCTAAATATACCATCATGCGGGTAATCAACTCATGGGAGTCCCCAGTGGACACGAAACATACGGGCGCAGCGTCATAGCCGGGTACGTTGCTGGAAATGCTGACACTCAGGGAAATATGGCGCTGTGTCCACTGCGTTTTGGCTTAGAAAATGTCCATGGGTTCCAAAATGGCCTCGAAATTATAGCACGCCCGGTATGGAAAGTAACGTTCCTGTAGTGGTATGACAATCCCCTCATCAGCCAGCCCTTCGAAAATAGTAGGCGTGTTATGGTACACACCACCAGGAAATTTGCGTTTCACAGTGTTGTCACAAAATTTTCTCGTGGTAATGTAATTTGGACGATTCTTTGAACACCCGATGGCATTGAGAACAACTGTAGGATTGCGCGTACAGGCTCATATGGTAGATCAGGGAAAAATGACTCACCCCGCCGTTGTAGAAGACACTGACTTTCATTGTAGAGGCATACCGTTTTGTTGAGCGATGAACCAATTCAGCCACAAATGTGTCACCGTCATCCTCCTTCGGTAGTAAACGGTATACAAAGATATTCACGTGGAAAAGCGATTCCACGACATCCAAATACTTGGATGGGACTCCCCGGAACTGCCGCGGGTCAAAGTCTTGTACCTCTAGATACTCTTCCCAATACATATTTGCCCTTCTATCACAAACCCGGGAATCACACTGGTCCAAATGAACGGCCAAACACCGAAACAGACATTTCCGGTCTTTGTAGGGCCCATTTTCCCCTCCCGTTAACGCATACATGCCTTTCCGATGGAGCAGCCAAGGCGGAAGAATAACAGAAGCGCCGATGGGGTGATCTCTCAATTTGGTCAGGAAAAATATGACGTTGGTCACCATTTCTACAGTCCATTTGGTGTTGGGACGTTGCAACCGGGCCCATTCCAAAGGATCCAACGTAGTGAGTTGGTCGATGAGTGGCTCCAGAGAAATAGCATCCGTCACCGTGAACGGTTGGTCAAACACATAGGTATTATTACTGGAATAATAATACCGTAACTGGTCCGTTTCTTTGTGCCGTAAGGTATACCAAATGTCCTATTCAATTTGAAGGCTGTAACGTGATCTGTAAAACTGCTCTCGGCGTAGGTAGGAAGATGCGTGAGGTCCTCCAAACGGAAATTATACAACTCCAATAGGCGACGGTGACGGTGGAAACAATGGCGTATCGTGTTCCAGTGACGTCGGTACAACACACTCACAGGCTGGTCTTGGGATAAGACTTCAGCCGGAGGCGCTCCTGGATCCCCTGGAAAATCTTCTCCGCGTCTCATGCTATCGGTCACCCCTGGTCAGGCAGGTAGACAGGCTCCACTGGTATTAGCTCCTCTCGTCAGGTAGGCAGGCTGGTCAGGTAGCTCCTCAGGTAGGCTCAGGCTGTTCAGGTAGCTCCGTTCAGGCTGGCTCAGACTGGTCAGGTAAGTCTTCAAGCTGGTCCGGTCAGGTAGGCAGGCCAATGAATGAAGCAATCCTATGAAAATGCCGACTTTTATACACCTAAATAGAAGTACCCGGGTGTACAAGACCCGGATGTAAGTCCCCGGCTGTACAAGAACCCGGGTGTGAGTCTCCGACTGTACAAGAACTCGGCTGTAAGTGCCCGGCTGTGAAACGATGAACGGGAAAAATCCACATACAGCTCACTACATGCATTGCTATTATCGAGGACCCGAATATAGGTCAACCATAAAATACCCGGCTGTAAGGATAAACAGACAAGGATGAATACACTACATGTACAAGGTCCTAGATGTACACGGATGTGAACAAGTCCCCGGATGAATGAACAGGTCAGTACATGCATTCCTATCATCCAAATGACCTTGAACTATAGTGATCACGTGCCCTCCCCGTGATGGAAAAACCCCAGATACAAGTCAATACATGCACTCCTATCATTCTATGCAGTCAGACATACCCAGGTCACGCCCGATTCACGCAGACCGGAAGTGACGACATACTTGCGCAGAACACTCCTGCGCACACCTCCCCATGACCTCCCCATAAACCGGAAGTGACGTCATACCTGCGCAAAAAACACCTGCGCACTCGTACAAATAAGCGTTGGAATAGCTTTTGTATACTACTTACGCATATTCGAAACATAGATGCCTAATGTGATAGAGAATTATTTGATATAATGGGACATTCACTATAGCTCTGCTAAACCGTTTGGAAGAAAATATTCAAATCTAGCAATGCTCGTCGGACAACCGTGTCAGTCAGACAGGCAATGGATTGGATATCTCCATGGATTACCAAGTATAGATACTAAAAATTGCAAGATAGCTTGCCATTATTGGGGATACAATCTTTTCACTTCAAAATGTATAATATTTTCACATTCATAAAAAATCCTACGCTTTTTGGAAAAATTCACCAGCGTTATATTCCGTACACCCAGGACTATCATGCACTTTCTAGCGTACGCCGTTCACAGGGTGTGATGTGAGGGGAGCAACAGTGGTGTGGCGTAATGTGCTTAAGGCTTTGTCTGGGAACAGCTTGGCTGGCTTAGTACTTTGGCAGTGTGAGGTTCAAGATGATGACTAGATGTTCCTCGTCATGCCCTTGTTTCAATAGTTGCCCCAGACTTTAGGGTCCTGTTGTTGGCGTCGTGACCATCACAGTGTTTTGATAGGTGATCTCAACCAGCGTGGGGTTTGGGGAGTTCACAAGTGTGGCTGTTGCTGAATCCAGGCCATTTTGAATGCCCACTGGTCGTTTTCGGGTTTGGGGTATCAGTGGCATTCGCCCTTTTCGGTGTCTGAGGATAGATTGAACTCTACCTTTATATACTGTACCTTTGGACCTCGGCTTTATATCCGTTACACCTGGTGTGCCGGGACACACGAACTAATAGAACTCGCCCGGTCTTGCCACCTCACGCGGTACATTCCTGGGTGTGTTGTGCTGGAGGGGAAAATAAAATGTGAAATGTGCAAAAAGCTTGCTGCTGATTCTCTAGAAAGGCCAGAGTGCCCGTGCGCAGCATGCCTCGACGTTCATAAAGTTAGACCGCGGTTCGCAGTTCGTTACTCGTGGGGAACAGCAATTATTCCTTCAGATATGGAAATCTGTAAAAAAAATTATTATGAATTCCTTGAACTCCTCTGACGCCAGGGGGCGCTGCTAGGGGCGCTGCTATGAGTCGCTGAATGACTGGTCCCCGCGAATAATAAACTGCGAACCGCGGTCTAACTTTATGAACGTCATGCCTCGGCAGTCTGACTCTGCCCCATAAAAGCTTCAGTATGACACACAGCACGGCCCATTTGGACAAAGGATGGCACCTATGTCGCTAAAACACATCTCAGATCACTCCCAAAACGCCCTCCTTCTCTAGTAAGACCCAATTGTGCATGCGTAGCCTGACGTCATTTCAATCGAACCATTTCAAACAGACATGAGCTGGTTATATGGGTATAGCTTCTTTATTCCTAGGTCAACAGTTGTCGACAAAAGTTTTCTCGTTTGACATTCCATCAGGAGCTTCAATATGACCCCAAGTATGCGGTATAACTCATACGTATATGATTGACCCTACGACGGCCATGTACCCAGATGCATGGTGCACCCCAAAGTCGACATGCCCACTTCTATCGGTTAGTGCATTGAGGTGCAGGTAGCTGCTTAGTCCCTTGTGCGCTCCAAATGCGTTCCAAATTTTCCTACTACTGCTGACGTCACAAATGACGTCACTTCCCGTCCAAACCTCCACAGTCGTAGTCTACACGTCAAGAGCTCCTCACCCTGCATGGCCCATTTAGAGGAAGGATGGACTCCCCATCGCCAAAATACGACCCAAGTGACTCTATCCTTTCACTACTACTGATGACGTCACATATGACGTCATAATCGCCTGGCCATCAACTGTGTCGTAGTCTACACCACGAGACGACGATGCGATGACGCACTGCGCAGCCCATATGGACCAAGTAGGGCTCACCTACTCGCTGTCGATGGGGGTTTTCCCCCAGTTTTGGGTGTAAAGTCCGTATTCCGAATTATATGGTTTCAGGAAAAATTCCCAGTTTTGCATCCACCCACACATCACGTGACCGATCTCGACGAGTGCTTTAAGACAACACCTTGCAGGACTCCTTAGGACCAGTATTGGCACACCATGACTGGGATGTTATATGACTGACATGTTTGGGTGTAAAATCTGTTTTCTGCGTTTTCTTTTTCCAGGAAATATTCTAGTTTTGCATCTATCCCACCCAACACGTGACCGACCTCAACGAGCACTTCAAGATCATACCCTACCCGACCCCGTAGTGCCCCTATTCGCCCTCCTCGACTCATTTGGCGGCCTGTCCAGTCCGTTTTTTCGCCTTTCCCCTCTGAAAATTCTAGTTTTACATCCACCCCAGCCAGTCACGTAACTTCTGATCTATTCTTCACGTTGTCCTTAACCGACCATGACCTTTTACCCGGATGTGACCTCGACCGGACGTGATGTCATCCACCCAGCCAACACACCACCCGCATTCCTCCCTCCCCCCACCATTTTGCATAAATTGGATATCAGTGAAACTAGTCTATATGATAAACACATCTAGGATATTGTCGAAAATTAAATACTGTAGTATAACTCCAGTTTTGTTCGGCTTGACATCGGTGGGACTGATTTTATTTGAGTTAAAGGAGAGGAACCTTATTTAGGAAAAAATATTTTTTATAACATTTATGATTTTTTTCAAATATTGAAAATATACGTAGGCATCTACCATCGCATATACCGAAGCCCTATTCAGGCCAAAAACTTGATCTGTATAAGATAAAATGTCTAGAGGTCGTCACAACACCAGATAACCCAGAATGTGAGCAGTGTGGGACACCCTAGTTCAAGTTTCAAGTTTCCCAAGTTCCCTAGTTCCAAGTTCCCAAGTTCCAAGTTCCAGCTCCGTAGTTCCAATCTCCAGTTCCCCCAAAGCTCCCCATCCGAAGTTTCAAGCTCCAGTTCCCCCAAGCCCCACCTCCAAAGTTCAAAAGCTACAGTTCAAAAGCTCCCAGATATGATACACATCTGGTTGTTTAAGAGGCATAACACATATGCCATTGTTAATCAGCCCTTATTATAATGTTACTTATTATAATGTTACTGTCTAGTCTGTTCAACACATGTTTTGAATTGTTGTGGAGCTCACTGATTATAGATTACAGATTAAAATAAGCCGCATCTAACACCTACTGGAACCAATTTTTTGGGGGATTAGAAGTTTGTGAAAACATCCTTCAGGATAGCACAGATCGCCAATAATTTAAATGGAAGAAAGTCCTATCCATCCTCTGTAGAGGAACTGAGATTACACACTTCCGTCTTATAATTTTACAATCGATCTGTTTCTTTTGTTGTGAAACTTCGCTGGGATAGCTATGAGGTCACAGAAAGTGACCATCCTTCTCTCTCAAATTCAAATGCCAATCTTATCAGATTTTTGGAGGTCGGAAGACCGTGAATACGCGTCAGGATAGCTGTGGGATCAGGGAAAGTAAGTAAGGAGTAGAGGGGGTACATCACCATGCCTTTATGCAGACATAATTGGATGATTTGCTAAATATTCTGTTGAAACAGAACTTTTTGAGCTATGTGTGTACTAACAAATGTAGTATCGTGGTATGATTTGACTGGGGCTATTCGGTCAACACATCGGCAATAAGCCGATGATACGCGACTGAACTTTCTTTTACAAACATGACAAATGCGACCGGTCATCATATTTCTTGTATTCATCATATACCCGTCTTGTTCCCCTTATGATTCGGACTGTCGCATTGACCCTCTTGATCACTAGATACCGGTTCCCCATATATATCGAATTACCGCAATTCATTTACACATCAGCACCCAAAATTAGAGGTATGTATGAATAGATGGCAATTAGTTTCATTTCAAAGATTTTTCACTCATGTAATTCATATAATCGTCAGCATTGTTTCGATTTTTTACCCCTCGGCCAAATAGTGTTGTCGGCATATCCGTCCGTCCGTCCGTCCATGACACCTTTCTCGTTACCCAGATATCTTTAGAACGGCTCACCCTAGGTACACCAAACTTGCAGTGCACATCGATATGCTCGTGAATCAGAACCCTATTGAATCTGGACCCGATTGGTTGGAAACTTTGGCGGCTATCTTTAATTTATGCGAGACCATGATAGCTTTCTCATTACCAAGATATCGTTAGAACGACTTAACCTAGGCACATCAAACTTGCAGTGTACATCCATATGCTCGTGACCCAGAACCCGAATGAATCTGGACCCGATTGGTTGGGAACCTTGGCGGCCATCTTTAATTTATGCAAAATCTTTAATGATGTATATCCCTGATACATTTTAATTTTATTTGTTCTATACGAAACTTGGTATACAGCATCGATGTATGAAGAGATTTGCATGAATGAATAACCATATCAGTCCCTCTGATTGGCGGGAAGGATGGGTGGCCATCTTTAATTTATGTGGCATCATTAATGCTGTTTATCTCTGAAACCGTTCAAATGCTCGAAGTAAAATTTGGTATACATCATCGATGCATCAAGAGACCTATGTAATGAATACTGGTTTCTCTGATGATATGGATGGAAACCTTACGGGCCATTTCTAATTGCAACATATTTGATAATCTGTATATTTGCCACTTGACAACTTGGTGTTCCTGACACCTTGGTTCAAATTGAATAAATTATGAATGGCTGGTGCCCTCACTATTACGCAACCAAAGTTATGTTGTGTCTATATTCTGGATTATCACTTTGTTTCATGTGCAGTCATTTAGATACCTGGCAGCCTTTGACTTATCTTATGTACATATTCTCACTAGGTCTCCCACAACCTGTGTAAACACGGTAATCTGCTCAAGGAATATAATCAGGTTCTTGTCAATGTGTGTAATTCTAATAGTACAGGGGCTCCAATTGTGTGTGTTGGGAATGGAGGGGTGGGGGGCGTCAACTTCACGCTCACCAGAACTACATGGCGTGTTTGTAATCATCACATCAGCCACAAACGGTAAACTACTATGTAATTTTATTGATGCAGCTCGGTTTCACAGAAAGCCATAATCATCCGATCGATTGCGACCATCGATAGGTGGACGTCCATGGCTCTATACAAAACAATTCAAATAGAAATACGAAGCTGCGCATCTGAAAACCCCTCGGCTCAGTGCAGGTGGGGAATCCCTGAGAAGTAAACTCTGGACAGGAATTATCTAAATCAAATAATGGAATTTGCCTCATCAGAATGGACTTGAGATATGGGTGTAATAAAATTGCTTACAAACAGGATAAGGCTGATTCCTGATTGGATCCAGGGAAAGGTGCAGTAGTTTGATATCCGTGAATCATCAAAAGGCTTCATTTTCTGAAATTACACAGGAACTGAACACAAGGGATGTTGCAGATGTATAAAGGGTGTAACAAAGGCTAACAAGAGGAAGCATAAGAGATTGATTACGACTCCAGATTTGTATGATTTATTTATCATTTCTGTATACCAGCATTGAGAGCTGAACCATTTATATTCGACTCATTTTAAGTTTTCAGGGGCAAATGATCATGCCAACTTTCAATTATTGGCCGGCAGGGGTCTACATACAGAAAGGATATGCGACGTTTACAAAGAAATGTGTGTGAAGTTTAATAACTTTTTTAATCCATCTTATTTTTCTTCGAGTTTACATTGTGCACTGTCAGCATCAGATATTGCCAATTTTGTATGATAGATCAAAATATTCTGCTTGGCTCAATTTCGATGCACACTTACCGCCGAACGGTAATGACCGGTACAAAACAAAAGACCGACCGATGCTAAAAATGTACCGAAACGTATACAAGTATTGTAAAGAAATATTATTAGGCGACATGCCCTGTATTACGAGAGGTTTAGTACTAGATGTTGAACAGTATCGGTAGCGATCTTTCTGAAGCCATGGAGCTTGTCATTTATTACCCCTCAAGCCTTTTTGTCTGGGAGTAGTTGAGTCTGGGAGCTTTTGAACTGTAGCTTTTGAACTTTGGAGGTGGGGCTTGGGGGAACTGGAGCTTGAAACTTCGGAGGGGGAGCTTTGGGTACTGGAGCTTGGAACTACAGAGCTGGAACTTGGAACTTGGGAACTTGGAACTAGGGAACTTGGGTGTCCCGCAGAAAACAGGTCCACAGTGGAAGTAGGACCGCGTGTTTATTCGTAGAGACACTTGAATCTGATGAGGGGAATAGTCGAAAATAGTCCCTATAAATGTTGACGCTTTTCACCGCGGATACGACAGAACAGAAGAAACGAGGCAACTATAGGCTAATGTAAACCACACTGTATATGAACCCTTCGAGGAACACATTTTTCAAACGGTTTAATATCGTTTCTTTTGTATTTGAGAAGGTCTATTTTCTTGTAAAATAGTGGATCCTGGGATGTGAAGTGGTGAAGTGGCAGGCGTGAGTGTTAAGTCCGATAATGACGCGCGCGCCACCTGGCGAATGTGACATCGTTGAAATATATTAACCTAGCCACCAACAATATGCGTTGTTTATCTGTTTGATAATGTATTATAGTCTTGGATACCTACTGTGTGTTACGTACTGACTAGTTCAATTCCAGAGACTTTCAATTATACGGAGTGTTAAATATTACGTTCACCTTAATTAATAGGTGTCCATCGCATGCAGATCTTGTGGCAGGAGGTATTATCAGTTTGACGCGTTTCATAATTAATTTCTCAACAATAATACTCAGACCTGTCAAAACTGACTACGAAACACGATTATACGCAGTAATAGGAGTATACATGCAGTCTGGCAGTGGGGACCCCTACCGAGCACCTACCAGTAAACTGTTACAGAGTACAGGCCGCGTGTCTGATAACAGTTTGTATAACCATTGATAACCACCGTTACGAAAGAGAGGACGTAAGGTGACATAAGACGCAGATGTGACCCGAATGGTTAAACCCATCTGTGTAATATACCAATATTAGGAAAGGATAGAAGATCCTTGGACGAAATTCGAATGATGCAGTATTTGTTCGTAATCTGCGGAGCTGCCGTTTTGTCTTGGATGACATCCACAGCCGTATCGTGGAGAAATATACATGCAGATCCACATCCAAACGCTATCCCAGAACTAGAATACGATCCGGACCCGGGTTTTGAATTGCTCTTCACGACCAACTTGGAAGAAGCAGCGGATACGCCCATCTACTTCGACAAACCCCTCCCGTTGTGGTTGCGAGGCACATTGGTAAGTTATGAGAAATCGAGATTATAAGCTCGGGAAAGATACTTTTGTGGGGTTATATCTTATCCGCACTGGTTGGTAATGGGAAAATGCAGTATTTACATTTATATGTTTGGCTGTGAAATGGGGAGAATGAACATTATATTAATCATGGAAGAGGAGAGTTTGGAGAATTGCCAATCAGACATTTTCGTCATAACACATTTTGCTCAACCTGTAACCATCTGGGTCATCTACACGCGGCAAGACTGGATCTATGGATGGCGAAGTGTACGCAAAATGACATTTTGCAGCGCGGCCCCAGTTGCGCGTCGTCGACATCGTTTCATGGTGATCATTTCACACACCAGTGATCCAACGTGTCCGAGTAATATGCTAACATATTTTTCCCGCACAGAATAGAATGAAGCATAGGTTTTCAGTTTCTGTAGAAGTGTGACTGAAATTTAGATTGGTAAAGTTGCGAGAAATGTCGTGGGTCTTTCAGATGACGCTCCGTCATGGTCAATCTAATTAAAATTAAATCCTATCTGCTCCTCATTTGGATATGTCGCCTATATAGCGACATGTACGATTGGGGAGCATTGATGGGATATTAATTTATTAAGATTACGTCATGGTAAAAGGTCCGGATACATATCTGGCGATGTTCAAGCGGACCCACGTGGTCCAGGATGTATAAAGTCTGTCCATTTTAGTTCGTTGTCCGTCCACAGAGCTTGTAAGAAATCAACTTTTGGTTCGGCATGTGTTTTCTTAATTGCTACGTGTATAAGACACTTAAATCCACAAAATGACTACAATTTCTCTGTTATATTTATAATATATCGCGCTTTAACTTTTCCGTGTATAAAACACCATAATAGATGTTTGATGTTCAATATATTCCTCTAACCTTCTTGATGTATGTTGTTTATTAATTAAGAAATATTGTTTTCATAGGCGTGCTAAATCGTTAATTTACGCACGGTTAATGTGGGAAAGTTCAAAATTTATAAACTTTCCCACACTAACCGTGCGTAAATTAACGATTTAGCACCCGCGCCCTAAAATTTATAAACTTGCCCACACTAACCGTGCGTAAATTAACGATTTAGCAAGCCTATGAAAACATTATTTCTATTCTATTGCACTACTCAAATTGATTAACAAAGATTACAACGAAAGATTGAAAAATATGGTAAACGCTCACAACCTTTCTCCCTTTTGTTGAAATGTGCCGTCCGCATCAGTTGGCAGTGTGTCAATATCAATGGACGAGTTTATGTGGTCTCAGAAACATACATGCATACAAGCCTACTTGTGTGGCATTCTTAATCAATCACGATGGATCCAACAGTTAAACTTGAGACAGAAATTTACGTCTTTAATAAATATTAATTTACAGCTTTTTCTCAAACAATGAAAATTGTTGCCAATATTTATTTAACTAGGAAGGAAATTTATGTTCACGGTGCTATAGCCTATTGGAAACACTGGCATTTTGGAAAAATGTGATGACTGTGGAACAGATGTGAAAATTACAAACATTTGATGTCGTTTGTAATTTCTGCGGCCTGTAACCGACATCACATCAATGATAGACACACCCGCCTCAAGCAGAACCGTGGCAGTTGTTGATCTCAAACAATGGTTGGTGTAACGGGTAATCTTTAGATGTATTTATTCATAAGACTTGATTATAATATAAAACGAGGGTGAGGGAAGGAATTTGTCTTAATGTCACACTTAAGTTTGTTTCACTCATATGGTGACAGTCAGTTTGGTTGGTGGAGGAAGCCGGAGTACCCGAAGAGAACCACCGCCCTTCGGCAAGTAACTGACAAACTTTCACACATGGATCAGCTGGGCTCGAACCCGTGCCGGTTCAGCGGTGTGAGGCTAGCGGTCACCAGCGAAGCGCCTTAGGCCACTCGGCCACCGAGGACCCCTAATAATATAAAACGAATAACACTTGCGCCTATTACACACTGATAACTACGGAACCGTGGAAAGGACATGCGTTTTATTTATATTTTCACCCTTAGGAAAACAGATTTTTTTTCCTTTTTCTTTCAAAACTTGTGAAAAAGAAATTTTATTTATTTTTTCGGCTTGGAAAAGAGAATAATTTTCCTTCCAGTGAAAAAGGAATTTTATTTATATTTTCGGTCTTCGAAAAAAAAAAAAAATCCTTTTTTATTTACGTCAGTGAAAAGGGATTTTTTTTTCTTTTTTTTCTGGCCGTCAAAATAAAAGTTTTTCTTCTTTTGCATCAACTGAATTATCTCGGGCCCTTAGATAATTGTCCAATGAGGAAGCAGCATAGTGGGCTATGGTACGAGAATGGCAGGCTCTCATTGGTCAATTATCTTGGACCCCGAGATAATATCTAGGGCCCCCGAGATAATCAGCCAATGAAGAGTTTCATTTAGTATCGTTTCCTCATAGAATTATCATCCATTTGCGGCGCCATGGATTCACCCAACAGGGAATCGTTGATTCGTTTATATTTTGACTGCGGATTGATGTACAAAGACATAGTTCGTGCTCCATCGGAACACCGAAGCCGTTTTTGAAACACTTGACATGATACGATAGCCACGAAGACAACCAGATGTCTTTAGCTCTCTCCAAATGAACTCAACAACATCATTTAGATTGTCGTATTGGCGACGTTTCAGTTGAAGTTTTCTCAATATTCTTTTCAGTTGCTCTCACTTACAACTATGTCGTGTTGAACTGCCATTAAATCAACTATGTCTTTGTACATCAATCCGCAGTCAAAATATAAACGAATCAAAGATTTCCTGTTGGATAAATTCATGGGGTCGCAAATGGATGATAATTCTATGAGGTAACAATGCTAAAGGAAACTTTTCATTGGCTGATTATCTCGGGGCCCTAGATATTATCTCGGGGTCCAAGATAATTGACCAATGAGAGCCTGCCATTCTCGTACCATAGCCCACTATGCTGCTTTCTCATTGGACAATTATCTAAGGGCCCGAGATAATTCAGTTGATGCAAAAGAAGAAAAACTTTTATTTTGACGGCCAGAAAAAAAAAAAAATCCCTTTTCACTGACGTAAATAAAAAAGGATTTTTTTTTTTTTTTCGAAGACCGAAAATATAAATAAAATTCCTTTTTCACTGAAAGGAAAATTATTCTCTTTTCCAAATCCGAAAAAAAAAAAAAAAAAAAAAATTCACAAGTTTTGAGAGAAAAAGGGAAAATATTCTGTTTTCCTGAGGGTGAAAATATAAATAAAACGCATGTCCCTTCCACGGCTCCGTAGATAACCGTGCAATTATTAGACGATTTAGCACGGTTAAGAACTTTGTGACTTATGAAATCTACATCCGTGATCTTGACATGCACAGGTGTTCACTCGAGATAATCCATTTCACAGGGCGGGTGATGAATGGCAGGACAAATTCTCGTCTGCCTTTACAATCCAATATACTAATAGAATGGATACCCTGCAAGTAGGAACTTTAGTTTATTTAAAGGCAGAAATTGAAAATGTATAATCACAGACATTTACAAACCAATTGGAACATTCGAGTGTTACACAATAAGAAACAGATCAACAGGAGAAACAAGACGTGCTTTCAGATACGAATTATCCAGAGAAGCGGAGAGAGATCACGAGAGACTCAGATGATGAATCTCTTCTTGCTGTTTTAAATGAGAAACAACACGAGTGTAATCAGCTGAAAAAGGTAGATTTTCCCCCGCTGACGATGAGAAATTAAGCGATCTGGCTAACAAACGAAATGAACCTTCAACCAGGGACCGACAGGGAATACGGATATTTAAAGGTATTAAATTCATTTTATATTATTAATAAAGACGTAAATTTCTGTCTCGAGTTTAGCTATTGGTTAAATCGTGAAATTGATTAAGAATGACACACAAATAGGTTTGTATGCCTGAATGTTTCAGTCTCAGGTGGCAGAAATACTGCGCCCCCTTCTGAGAGACCAGTTAAACTCGTCCATTGATATCGGCACGCTGCCAACTGAGGGAAGAAAGGTTGTGAACGTTTACCATATTTTTAGCCCACCATCACCAGATGGTGGGCTGTTCAAATCACTTTTCGTCCGTGGTCCGTCGTCCGTCCGTCCGTACACAATTCTTGTTATCGCGATTTCTCAGGAACTACAGCATGGATCTTTCTCAAATTTGGTACACAGGTTCCTATGGTGGCCGATAAGGGACATCACCCATAATATACGAAACAAACCATCCGTGTCTGCTTTTCAACGCGCATTATCAAATAAAATTAGCCCACCAGAGTATAATCTTCATGGTTCGCGAAAACTTAACATTGTACTTACCCAACTAAGACACCAATGCAGTCAATTGAATTCGGATCTAGTTAAGCGTAATTTATCTTTTACGTCGTTCTGTAGATGTGGAGAACCAAGAGAGGATGCCAATCATTATTTCTTACATTGTCCGTTATATAATATTCCAAGAACAGTATTGCATAACGAGCTGCCTTCAAATTTTACACTTCATGATATACTGTTTGGAAATGAATCGTTTGCAAAAGAAGTCAATGTTGGTATGTGCAAGTCTGTCCTAAAATTTATTCACGACAGCAAGAGATTTTAGCTTGTGTCTACTAGTAGGCCTTCTCAACTGTGAGACCCAGGTAGTAGAATTAACATATTGTATCCACTATTATTTCTATTTTGACCACACACTACAGCTTAATAGACCTTTTATATTATATTTAGTTAAAACTTTGCCACAGAAATTCAGTTTAACCAAATCATATGCACATCACGTGTATGCTTAATTAAGTATTCTTGATCTTAATTGTTTGTGTTGGAAAATACTGTATATATATACCTCTGTAGGGAGAAGGGAGAATAAGTTGCAAGAACTTGTCCCTAATCCCATGTACATTATTGTACAATAAATAAGTTTAAAACAAAACAAGGGACATCGCTAGGTATGTGGTTTGGTAACACGAAGGCAGGATGCGAAGCGCGAAGGCAGGATGCGAAGCGCGAAGTCCAAACACGAAGGCAGGATGCGAAGTGCGAAGGCAGGATGCGAAGCGCGAAGGCAGGATGCGAAGCGCGAAGTCCAAACATGACTTCGCGCTTCGCATCCTGCCTTCGCGCTTCGCATCCTGCCTTCGTGTTTGAACTTCGCGCTTCGCATCCTGCCTTCGTGCTTCGCATCCTGCCTTCGTGTTTGAACTTCGCGCTTCGCATCCTGCCTTCGCGCTTCGCATCCTGCCTTCGTGTTTGAACTTCGCGCTTCGCATCCTGCCTTCGCGCTTCGCATCCTGTCTTCGTGTTTGGACTTCGCGCTTCGCATCCTGCCTTCGCGCCTCGCATCCTGCCTTCGTGTT
>JAVTVY010021707.1:0-87406 GCA_036873755.1 Hanleya hanleyi
CTATTGCTTTGTATGCCGCGGTTAAATTTGTTTGTTAGCAGGGTTTGAATTATATACACGTTGAGACTAGCTTTATTATAACGATTCTAAGAAAGGGAGTATTAATAATAGATTCATGAAGGAAGAGTTTGATTTTGTTTCTTGCAACTGACTGTTAGTTGGTTCTCCTCAAAAAGTATAAATTGATACTTGCCATTTGTGATGCTGTCCTATCGGATTGGTACAATGCCAGTAATGTGTGTATCGTTGTATTTTAGCCGTATGTTATTCTTACTTTTATATTTTTAAAAGATTGATACGGTTAGTATAGTTTCCATGATCTGTCAAGGGTTGGCTGATAGCTCAAAAAGATATGACGTTTTCAATTATTGGAAAAAGAAAAAATGCAACATAATATGTCTGCAAGACACCCATAAATACAAAAATATCAAACAGATTTACCGATCTGAATGGGGACCAGACGCCTGGGCAAATGGGATGGAAGGAGATCCGAATGGAAATTATCTTACGACTTGCGAAACATCAGTAACGATCGCAAATATCAAATAAGCGAATGAGCTTAGCTTTTATAACACAGCTAACAAGTTAATGAATGACATTGGAAATCCATCTGTAGTAATTTGTGGTGATTGGAATATGGTATTGAGACCAGACATAGACGCACACTATTATAAACATACTTACATTTCCCAGGCTAGGAAAACCGTCTTAGATCAGGTGAGTGATAATAACTATGTTGATGTCTGGAGAGTATTACACGAGGAGGACAGACGGTAAACATGGAAGCGGAAAAAGCCTAGACAGCAAGCAAGACTCGTTTTTTTTCTTGTCACACCTGACATTTTTAATATAACAACACAAGCCGAAATAAAACCCGAATATAACACAGATCATTCCGCTATAACTTTGAATTGTAAATTTTCCAATGCTGAAAGGGAAAGTCTTTTTGAAAATTTAATTACTCACTTTTGAAAGATACAGAATTTCTAGAGATGACTGAACAATTAGTCGATACTACTATTGATGAATATGCATTGAATTGATATGACAGAAATGTACTTTTTGATATGGATAGATCTGAGATTGTTTTTGACACAAGTGATGGGTTATCTCTAGAAACATTATTGACGAAGATTAGGGGGAAACAACTAAGAATTCAGCAAGAAAGAAAAAACGCGATAAAGAGGAAATTGATTGAAAAAACCAAGATTGAATTACTCGAAGTGGAATTGGAACACAATTTCAGGCCGACAGACAGAAATACCCTAGAAGAATTATGTGAATGCAAATAAAAACTAGAAAAGAATTGAAAAGAAAAAAAAACACAAGGATTAATTACCAGAACCAAAGCTGAGTGGGCCAACATGGGGGAAAATCCAACAAGACTTTTTAAGCCTCCGGAAAAAAAAAATTATGCAAGGTAAACGCTGGAACATCTAAGGAAATAAAGAATAAGCAGAAAATATTCTATAAAAACTTATACACTAAGAAAATGAGGACGAAATTAGGAATGTTCTGAACACGTTCGCTATCACTAGACTGAATACAGAAGAATCAGAGGTATTAGAGGGCGAAATAACGTTCACAGAACAGTCAATATAACTCTAAAACATTCGAAAAAACGGTCAAACCTCCGGCCTTGATGGATTTCCATCTGAAATTTTGCCAAGCCCAGTAAACCCAGAGACCCATAACTTTATTGCACGTCATTTATAAACTTGCCTCGTCATGTATATCAAGCAGCATAAAAACAGTCCAGGATAAATTAATAAGTGAAGATCCAAAAAGATTCGTTCAGGGGAGGTTTATAGGAGAAAATATTAGAATCATTTATGATTTGATATGAATACTAACGAAAACGACATTCCGGGATTACTTTTACTAATTGTGTTTTCTGGACATTTATCGACGAAATTCTTAAACGCTATAACTTTGAAGTTTCAATTAGAAGTTGGGTTAAAATATCTTACAACGATATAAAAACTTGTGTAATCCAAAACGATAATTTATTCTCATTCTTTTCGAACAGTCGAGGATGTAGACAGGGAGATCCGATATCACTATTTATCCGTCACTATACTTTGAGAACATGATTTAGCTCTTCAGTTCAGAATATTGGTATGTCAGCGTGTAACATTCCCTAACGGGTAACTCATATTCTGTTAACTCGTATGTTGATCTTAATTGTTCTACTACAAACTGCATTTATTTAGTTTCCTGTAAGAAGTGTGACCCAAAGACTCCATCTTAGGGTGAACGGTCATAGAAAATCCGTTAGGAAAAAGCAATAAGCATTTCTCTGGACCCGACCATGGCTGGGATAACTGTAGCATTTAGATCATAGACGTCGTCTTTCCATCTACCAAGGATTCCCCCTCTGGATTTGAGAGAAAAATCCGAGAGCGAGAATTATTCTGGATGCTAGAACTTGGGTCGGTGTTTCTGTTTGGTTTAAATGATAATGTCAGTGGGTTCGGCAATACTACAAACCGTCGTTCAAATTTTCCAACATTACCCAGATATTTAAACCCCATCAACGGAGACATCGCAGCCATGGTTGGCGAAAGTTTAATAGTTCGATGGTTCACGATCATATCACTTGAAATTACTTAGTGGGTTTAACTACACACCCAATAGTATACATAGCTTACGTACAGTTCTGTATGCGTTACCTCTGAGAGCTTTAGATCAAATAGCCAGAAATATACAACAATCTGCGTCTTCAGGAAATATAATACCACCAAAAATCACTAAAGTATGTCAAGATATAGCGTATTTTCGGTTGTATCGTCCAGTGAACATAATCGAAACATCTCAAGATCGGCTTTTCTTGAAACTCAACTACTTAGATAAAGGACTGGACATTATTAATTCACCTCGAATCCTGAATGATCCAGAGGTACGCAACGCTGTACCTATCTATTTCACATAAGTATACGAAATCTATAGCCACCAAAATATTCAATTACTCCAATGCTGTCAAGGAGTTTGACTGGAATTTATACACGTCAGGAGACTATAGTTGTGATTGTGAATCGTCGAACTTTATCTATACACCATGCAAACATGTTGTAACTGGTGACCTTGATATGGTGAGTGATAAGGACCTGAAATTACTCCTGATGAAAGGACCTAAATATAGAGAGCCGAGAAGAATAAATCTGAAGGCCGACCAGAAGATAGTCCTGTCTGCATTGGAACAGTACGTTATTGATTGGTCTAAGCGAGAAAAAGTTGAACCTACAGTACTGGCTAATTGGCTGATCTCACCAAAAGCAAGGTCGTTGAAACAATCCGCCATATTGACAGAAATACTCTTCTCCAAGCAAAACAAGTACTGAGAAACCTCAATTCGCAAGAAGTTCTAGCAAATCTCCAGAGTAAATTCGTCATAGTCCCAGCAGACGAAGGTCCAAATAATATAATATTCATATGTAAATATTACTATTACCAGGCGCTGGTTGAAGAATTGAGTGCAAACATATCGTCATCAAATACGTCTACTTACTCTCAAACTGCATTTACTCTGGAAGATTTATTTAACAATCACAAAACGTTTCTCAGGGAAAGAGGTATTTGTCTTCCAACCAAACATAACGATATACCAAAGTATACTGGACTCCCAAAATGCATAAATCACCATACAAAGCTAGATTCATAGTTGGTTCTAGAAGCTGCACCACCAAGCTTCTTTCAACCCTGTTGACGAGGGCCCTTCAGGAGATAAAAACATTTTGGGAAAGGTATTGCGCCACTATTTCTAAAAACTCTGGCGTTGAATGTATGTGGATATTGAAAAACTCAAAATGTCTTACGGAAGAACTTGATGCCATGGTCACATACCGTACAGACATGTATCCGCATGGGGTTTTTCGACTCTCTATACTACAACACCTCATCAGGACCTTATTGACTGTCTAAGTTCATTAATAGTATCGTGTTCAAGAAAACTGATCGTAGATATATTGATGTCGGAAGCCATAAAGCATTCTTTAGCTCTACTACATACAAGAGATATCATTTATGTGATGTTTCTTTGTTTATAGAGTTGCTTGAATTTCTCATTAAAAATATCTATGTAAAATTTGGCAACACAATATATCAACAGCATATAGGTATTCCAATGGGTACTAATTGTGCACCCCTATTGGCTGACCTATATCTGTTCTCTTATGAATATGACTATATGCAGGCGTTTTCAAAAACCGATCCATTCAAAGCCCGTTCCTTCTCATTCACCAAACGCTATATAGACGATCTTCTCGCTGTGGATAATCGCTATATAAATGACGCAGTGAAGGATATATATCCACCTTCACTGGATTTGAAGCAAACTACAGATAACCCTACAGGCACATCATATTTAGACCTATATCTCTATAAAAATGAAGCGGTCCTTCCCTCTCGTCGATTGTATGACAAAAGAGATGATTACAATTTCAACATCGTAAACTATCCCTTTCTGGACATTCCAGTGGGACCTGCATATGGCACATCATATTTAGACCTATATCTCTATAAAAATGAAGCGGGCCTTCTCTCTCGTCGATTGTATGACAAAAGAGATGATTACAATTTCGACATCGTAAACTATCCCTTTCTGGACATTCCAGTGGGACCTGCATATGACGTATACATACCACGCCTAGTAGCATTTGCTAGATCCTGTGTTAAATGTGACGATTTTAATCAGCGTCACAAAACACTGTTGCAGAAACTTATAAAACAGGGCTACACCATCAAGCGCCTCCACTCAAAGTTTCTCAAATTTGGCGATACATATCGCACGCTGATAGCAAAATACGAGAGTAGCATGCAAGATCTATGGCGTTACGTTTCGTCACTTGTGTCTAATTCCGCTTAACCCGAGGCTAGGGGCCGTATGCACCCATGTACTTCAAGATCCTCATGGTGCTCATATGAACAGTCACAATCAAAGCGTGACTGAGATACATCATTCTTTATATACCGACTTTACAACGAATATTATGGATCAAGAATACTGATCAGCGATACGGATTTGATATTTTTGGAACATCATGATGTCTTGCCGGCATCATTGAAAACTGTTGACCGCTTCTCTCTTGCAGGAAACAAGCCTATGTTTATGTACACTATGATTGTCTTTTTGAATTTGGTGCTAATACTGTTATATGGAATATGGAATAGGTCTTTGGATTATGGACGCGGATATTCTCTAATGGACGACGGCTGAATTATGAATGACGGACCAGACGCTTGTAATTCACTCAAGCATAAGAGTGGAAATTCATCCCACTCAAGTTGAGTGAACTTGAGTGGTTTTAGCTCAAGTTGAGTGAAAAGTAACTCAAGTTGAGTGAAAAGTAACTCAAGTTTGAGTGAACAGGTACATTTCACTCAAACTTGAGTGGAACAGTTCACTCAAGTTTTTTAGAGAGTATACAAAATAAAAAACATGGACACCTCAACGAATGAGCTTCAGTACTTTTTCTTGTAGAGTAGGAACTTTGTATTGTGATAGAGAAAGTAAGACAAGCAAGCTTACAACCATACATAATGTATCTGACTGACCTTAACAGGTCAATGAGACACATGACCATCGCAGACAAAGAGTTTTACCTATGTTAACGGTAGTTTGATATACCGATTCACTATTGACTTGGTGAAAATAAATCACCAGAACAAACCTTGCTATTATTAAGCACTAGAACAGGGATAAATGCGTGTATATGGTCTATACGAGTATGCCAATGTTTAGATATGTTTAAATAGCGACCCCCAGATTAACTCGGTTCATAATTATAATTAATTGATTATAAAGCGCAACCAATCAATTTGAATGCATCGGAAACATCATAGTCCTTGAGCGATAGTCACGCTATATACATGATATAGTATTTACTAGAATAAACAACATGTGTCAAGCAACATGTTTTAACTGATACCATATCACATGCATGCATACCTATGTTGATTATGGAGTGGTGCATGCCGGGATACATTCGTCACTCGTCCTGTTAAGATAACGCACATTCTAGGTTAAGGTGATATGTACATTCTCGGTTTGGGATTTAACGGTACAAAGGTATAATTATCAGGTAAGTTAGTGTATTTCTTACAGAATGTAGATATAAAGTATTGGCATAATCCACAGAACCGGTATAAAACAGCTAATCGTTTGCCAGATAAAAGAAATATCGGCCTATATTCTAACCTAAAATGTCGAGAAAGGGAACATACACCCACGTATACCTTTCGTTTAACCGTCAAGTGGACAACATGAACCTGATGTTAGCATTAATGTTGCTGGAAAATTAATTTCAACAAAAACATTACAGTTGATTACAATTTCTTATGTCTGCCCTCACCCCCAACCCCCACCACCGACCACTCCTCTCACGCCACCGGCAGATTCCCACTGCCAGTAACACACTTTCCCCATTCTCGCTAGAAACAGCGGTACCCCTGGTACACATGGGAATGGACCGCGCTTAAGAGAAATACGACAGTATTTTTCCGCCAATCAACAAAGCAACATTTTGTGTATTTTGACAAATCAAAACATAAAGGGATCAGGCCGGGATCATCCCTTGTAGAAAGTGTAGAAAGGGAGGGGGGCGGGGGGGGGAACATTCTTTGTCTTAGGAATGTGCTTGTGTGTCATAGTCAGTCCTCTTTATGTCAATGCAGTATATATCGTCTGTAAAAATTGTGTTATATTTGCTGGGAGTGGCACTGTGAGTCAGTGTGACCCGTCCCTGTCCGATAATACCACTTGGTAACTAAGGTATTGTTTACATCTGAACGGTATTCTGTCTCATATGATATGACCTCAAATAAGAACATGAACAATTGATTATTTGGTATGGCGTATAGCCCGACGCAGATCAAATAAAAATATGAAATGATTTTTGAGAGAGATAGAATAAATTGATCGTCAGCGTGGATTGTCCCTGTGATGACCAACCTTTTCTTAATTTCAGGTAGATACAAATTGGTTGTACGTGGAGAAGCTCATAGTTTTAAGCGTTATTAGGAAATAAATTGTAATGAAACTTAGGTCATCTATATGCCTCCTTGAAGCACTACGAATATGTCGATAAACGACAGTCGCGTCTGTCTGTTTGTCGGTCCGTCTATCCATTTTCTTTCTGAACAGGATATGTCAAGAAGGATTATAGCCAGGAATTCCAAACTCATATCACATATGCATCTGGTGATGGGACAGAAGATGAAACAAAAGATTGAAAATTACTTAACTTGATCCGTTTTAGCAAGGTCAAATTCTAGCGTTTGCAATATTGTTTTAATGACTGTAGCTCGGTTCTCTAAATTCATTTTACTTGTGTAACTACAGCCCGGCGACGTCAAGTGCTCGGCTAGAGAGATCAGCCAGTCGATGATCGCAAGATGGCTACTCATTGCTTGTCCTCAGATTTCTGTGAGTCTGGGGGCTATATAGGTTCGAGCCCATTCTAAGCATACCTGCACGATTCACTCGGCACGGTCTCGTATTATAATTTCCGGCGGCGCAGCGGGCACTGCGCCGCCGGATATCTGAATTCAGTTATCATGGGAGCAGTCTTTCATGAGAGCAGTCCATCCTCTCCCAGGGTGCTTTGCACTACGCTACATTTACCCCTGTAGGTGTCTCGCCATTTTTTACAGGATTCCTGTAAAAACCAAGAACTGTTATATCTGACTGTTTGACTGATCGCAAAATGTATATTTATCTCGAAATACACTATACAATTAATCAATGTATTTCAAAGGCAGCTTTTTGACAAATTACCCTAGAACTATATGTTGTGGAAATATATATCGGTCAGTAGCGACTGATATCAATTCGCCCAGTTAGACAGTCGCCATGTCCGTTCACTGTGGCAACAGATGACCTCGGATCAACTCCGGCACAGTCCGTGAGACCCTTACAGCGCTAAATGGAGAGGCGCGAAGCAGAACGTGATGAATGCCTGATAGGGCTTGGGGAGCAGTCATCTTGAAACTGGACGTGTTACAGGTGTTTACTCGTGACATATCTCGCACACGTGCCGTGGAGTGATCCAACTACTTTCATAACGTAAACCGATAGGATTGTATCACCCGTTCGTGGTTTATTCGTTAATATTATTTCTTTTATGATTATTTCCTCGAGTAGATTTCATTACTACTATTTTATTTTGGCTGAGAGACCAAATCGATGATTGTACATAATGAAGTTGACATCAGATCACTAAAGAAAATCACAAAAAATTCAGAAAACTACCGATGCATAAATCCACTTGGCACGACAATATTCACCTTGTGGGACACTAACTGTTAAAGTCTTGACAGGAGTTGACCATGGAAATTTCAAATTCCCGCCACTGACAGCTGATTGGTGCTACCGAATGTCATTCAATTTGTAAACAGGGAGCATTCTCACACCTCATTGATCATGTCTCCATCCACCATGCTTTTCCCCAAGTGGCCCAAATCAACACCAGAAAGTACAGTTTGAAGCCTCATCTGCAAGTTGAAATATCAGATGAATCAGAAATGCTGAAAAATAGCAGCTCATAAAATCCATAAACAATGTAGGTTGTGGGCACTGACCCGGAAGTGATGAACTCCGGTCTGATGCCAGTCAGTTATGGAACCATTGTTAAAATAAAGAATGCTCTCATCTGAAAAAATCATACCCATCCCCAAACTATCTTGAGAAGGCACAGATAAAACTATGCACAGATAAATATTTTACAGCCTGTATACCAAGAGTACCCCCTTTATAATTTCCCCTCAGTTTGCCCCATATGACTTAAGACTGAGGTACAAGTAAAAAGTAAAATATCTCACTAACCCCTCTACATATTTATCCATCTGGTAAAAAGCACGAAGTCGACAATCCTTCTGCCTATAAAAAGAAGCATAAAGCATTAACTAGCTATGTTAGACACTATTTTAAATTATTTTTTTTTATTTTAATTCATTTTTTATAAAAAATTAAAAATTAAAACTTAAAAATAAAGAAAAATTAAATTCAAAATGTGATAAAACATAATTTGTTTACAAGCTGCTCATTTAGACTACATTTGGTAAAAAAATTCCTTCATGGCAGTGGTTAACTTCCTCATGTAATCAGTGGGTCATCCCAGTAATCTGTCAAATGTAATTAAAATTTGATGTTGATACAAAGATCAAAGACATGTTTAATCCTGTAATAAGTTACAGTAATATACACAAATGTGTACACAACATATTCAAAAATATAACACAGAGGTGTTTATGGTAAACACAACTCCCATATAGAGAATATATGTCAGTTCAATGGGATTGATCTACATCTCATCAAGATCTTGCTGGCAGTAATTAGAAAGATGCACATATTACTTGTAAACAGTTATTATTACTGAGAAAACTCCTAAATAACATTGAGGAATATATTCTGTGTCAGATTTCAAGTCCATGAATGCAATGTCTGCAAACAGGCAACACTTGTCAAAACACAAAATAGAAGAAAAAAGGAATAAAATTCAATGACAACATATCTGATGCCCTGGGGGGGAGGGGGCCGAAATGGCCCCCCATACCAAACTTTCTGCGCTATATCCGGAACGACAAAAAATGGAGAGCTGAAACTCCTTGACTTTATAGTTTATTATATTGGGCTCATTTTGACCCTATTTGCATAACCCCCAGAGCAGAGGATCATGGGTAAATTCAAAATGGCGGCCACGTGGGGTACCAGAAAAATGAAGTTTTTGTCATATTTCTTCAACCTTTCTGCTTTTCCGCGACGAAAAGTGGGCGAAAACTATTTTATTTCACGCCACATTAATTTTTACTAATTTATCATGCAGTTTTTGCGGAGAAATTGCATAAATAAAAAATTCAAAAAATCCGACCGAAAAATTGACCAAAAAATGCCGGTTTTTGAAGATGACGTCACCGTGACGTTATCAAAGCGGCCATCTTGGATTTTTTACATTTTCTGGTAGAGCTTGACCCAAGGATATAGTATGGTAAGTTTCAGCCCCCTAGCTCAAGGGGTAAGAACAATAATTAGGGGGGGCATTTCGGCCCCCCCAGTCCAGGACAGGCCCCAAAAAGCCCAGCCCAGATAGGGTTAACAACCATGAAAGATGAGGACAGATGGAAGTTGATTCAGTTAAACTGTTAACTGTTTGGTGAAACATTAAAGTGGCAACCTACAGAGATCAAGGCCATACCTCTGAATCACACCGTGCGAACTTCACAGAGAAACTATTTGGTGTGTGTGTGGGGGTGGGGGAGGGGGGGGCTTGCTACTATTTGGTGCCTGTAATCCATGTTCCTTGCTACCCACAAGATCTCTGGTATGAATATGAAAGAAAATTACAAACTTATAATCCTGGAGATAGTGGAAATGAAATGACGAGAAAGTATGTGCTATGATGCAAACGAGACTGACAATAGTCACACAAAAATGTGAAAACATTAACAGTCAGATTAATTGTTGACTCAGTTAATCAGATTTTATTTGTCTCATTAAAGTTACAAACGCAAAAGGCATTTTGGAAATTCGTTGTGTGTGGAATCTTTGGTATGATTATTATTAATTTCATGTGGTTTTAGAGTGATATAAAGTGGATTTATGCATAAAAGATTGAAGCATTGAAAATTTGAACCGAGGTCTAGATTTTGAAAAAAAACATGTAATTGTATCTATGTGAATTTCCTTTCTTCCATTTACATTTTATTGTATCTTGACAGTTAATTTGTTCAAAATTACCAGCTGTGTTAAGTGGACCTCGTCATATTTGGCATTGAATATTTGGCCCTAGTACTGACAAATCAGTCATTTTTTGCCTATATTTGCTCCAAAAGGTCTCAATTTTGTCGCCGAAACGGCATAGGAATACAAGAGATTTACCCAGCATTATCAGTATGAAGTTTATTTCAACCACATTCGGCAAGGAAAAAAAATAATTTTAATAATTAAAAAATCGATTAAAATTGATAAAAAAAATTATTTTATTTTATTAAGACTTTAATAACATAAATTTGAAACAACCCTAATATTTGTACGTTGTTCATGAGTCAGCCTGGAAAAAATTGGGCTGATCAAGTCAAAACTGTAGCCGCAGTGACAATTAGAAGTTCTCTGGTCAAATGTGAAAATGTCAGGTGTCAGGCACCAGCCCACTATTAATTTTGTTACTTGTTATGTATTAGCATAAAAAATCACAAAAAATTCTGAAAACTACCGATGCATAAATCCACTTGGCATGACAATATTCACCTTGTGGGACACTAACTGTGAAAGTCTTGGCAGATGTTGACCATGGAAATTTCGAAGTCCCGCCACTGACAGCTGATTGGTGCTGCAGAATGTCATTCAATTTGTAAACAGGGAGCCTTCTCATCCTTCACTGATCATGTCTCCATCCACCATGCTTTTCTCAAAGTGGCCCAAATCAACGCCAGAAAGTATAGTTTGAAGCCTCATCTGCAAGTTGAAATATCAGATGTATCAGAAACGCTGAAAAATCGTAGCTCATAAAATCAGTAAAGATCTGCTCTCAAATTTCTAAACAATGTAGGTCGTGGGCACTGACCCGGAAGTGATTAACTGTAGTCTGATGCCATCTTGCCTCCACACTCAACCACATGTACATGTACAGTTACCTCACTCCCTAACTGTTTTGATGCTTCACCACATGCATCTGACCGCACTTTATCACTCCAACATGCATTCCTCCCCAACCCCGCTTTGATACTGGACAACACATACATTCCTCCCTACGCTGCATTGACACAGAACTACACATGCATTCGTCTCTAAACCCCGCTTTAACATTGGAATACACGAACATTTCTCTCTAACCCCGCTTTGAAATGGACTGGTCTACACATACGTTCCTACTTAACCCTGTTTTCATTCTGGACTACACATATGTTCCTCCCCTGACCCCGGTTTGATACTAGACAACACATATGTTTCTCTCTAATACCGCTTTGAAACTGGAATACACATACACTCCTCCATAACCCCGCTCTGAGACTGGACTACAAAAACATACCTCGCTAACTCCGCTTTGACAATTGACTACACGAATATTCCTCCCTAACCCTGCTTTGAAACTGGATTATATGAACATTCCTCCCTAATCTCACTTTGACACTGTCTGCACATACGTTTCTCCCTAGCCCCGCTTTGACAGTTTAATGTACGTGTTTGACAGTTGAATGTACATGTTTGATGTCCGCTTTGATGCTCAAGCACATGTACATCACTCACTAACCTCAATTTAACACTCCAACATGCGTTCCTCCCTAACCCCACTTTGATACTGAACTACACATACATTCCACCCTAACCCCACTTTGAAACTGGACTACACAGAGGTTCCTCCCTAACCCCGCTTTGAAAGTGGAATGCACATACGTTCCTTCCTAACCCCGCTGTGGCACTGGACGACAAACATTCCTCCCTAACTCTGCTTTGACAATGGACTGCACAAACATTCCTCCCTAAACCGCTTTGAAACTTAGCTAGTTAAAATTTTGAAAAGGAAATCTCATTAGTATATAATTTTGATAGCTGTAATGTACTTTAACTTGATAGTAGAGAAGCATACCTAACCCTTAGTCGTGAGTCCAGTTTGACAGCTGAATATACATATTTGATGTACCTCGTTCCCTAACCCCACTTTAACACTCCAACATGCGTTTCTTCCTAACCCTGCTTTGATACTGGACTACATATAATTCCTCCTCAAGCCCGCTTTGATACTTGACTACACATACATTCCTCTCTAACCCCGCTTTGACATTGGATTGGAGGTTCATTCCTCCCTAACCCCGCCTGGACACTGTACTACAATACGTTCCTCCCTCCGACAGGGATGATTTTCGACAAAATATCGGCGCCAATATTCTCAATGACAAGCCAGATTGACAAGCGAACTGACACTGACGGACAGCCAGAGAACAAAGTTACGTACACGCATTGTACATGTTAATTAAAAACAGGCATGGGTTTGGGTCGTCGGCCATAACTAGATGTGAAATCTTTCACAAAAACCCTGTAAACGTATATATTTTCTAAATGGCCACACTCATGCCTTTATTTCAGGAGGTTTTGTGAGCAAATGAAATTGAAAAGGAAAGACGTGCAATCTTCCTTATACCGTTTTCAACGTTTCTGAAAAACTAAAATATATGAAAATATGTCAAATTCTACCCACAACCCAGAGACAACATACGAAATGATTTTCTTTTTATGCACGTTGAACTGTTTACCGTCCAAAGGACAATTTAAAATGACGAATAAAACAGGGGGTCGACCTACTCGTTTTTTGTAACATTTCATCGCCATAAAGGAATGATCATTTTCGCTCCCGGAAAAAGTGCGGACTTTGGCCTGCCAGATATTCAATTCCGGACACGATTAACTCTGTAGTGGCGCGTAGGTGCGATCCTCAAGCAATTGTTATATCCTCGTTTGGAGAAATGGTTACGTCCAGCAGGGTGATACTATAGATATCAGTTAGTAGAAAGGGAAGATGAATTACCATGCTATCAAACCTGGGAGATCTTGGTCGATTTTTCGGTCAGATTTTTTTTATTCTTCGTTTATATAATGTAATTATTAATATGATGTAAAATAAAATAGTTTTTGTCCACTTTTCATCATTTTTGCCCACTTTTCAACAAAAACATCATTTTTCTGATACCCCAGGTGGCCGCCATCTTGAATTTACCCGTCCATGTTCCTCAACTCGGGGGGTTATGCAGATAGGCTCAAAACGATCCCAATATGATAAATTATGAAGTCACGGAGTGTCAGCTCTCAATTTCTTGTTGTTCTGTTGTCGTTCTGGAGATAGCGCAGACAGTTTTATAGGGGGGAAGGGGTGCGGGCATTTTTCTCCGCACGCCCCCCCCCCCCTCCCCCCAGGCCTGGTAAGGTTAATCAGCGAGTATATGATGCTGGCCCATAGAAAAACTTGAAGTTAATAACCTTGAGAACGTCTGATAAAGGTTTGGTTCTGTTATTCATATATGGTCCAATAATATGGCAAGCCAAAGTGCTTTTTATTCCGAATTTATCGGAAATTGCAATTCCCGATATCGGAAATAGGATTTCGGACATCGGGAATTAGAATTTCCGATATCGGAAATTCAGTGACAATTTTCGATATCGGAAATAGAATTTCCCATATCGGGACTTCAATTTTCGATATCGGAAATAGAATTTCCCATATCGGAAATTGTCACCGAATTCCCGATATCGGAAATGAAAGCTGGAAGCTTAACAAAACCTAGGGGTGCATTCCACACCTAAATGATGTGCGGCTAAAAACAGGCATGGGTTCGGATCTTCGGCCATAAATAGATGTAAAATCTTTAACAAAAACCTTGTAAAAGTATATATTTTCTAAATGGGCACACTCGTGCCCTTATTTCAGGAGACTTGTGAGCTATTGAAATTGAAAAGGAAAGACGTGCAATCCTCCGTAACCCTTCTTCAACTTTTCTGAAAAACTCCATAAAATATATGAAAATGTGTCAAATTCTACCCGCAACCCAGCGAAAACGTACGAAATGATTTTCTTTTTATGTATGTTAAAGTGTTTCCCGTCCAAAGGACAATTTAAAATGGCGAAAAAAACAGGGGGTCGACCTACTCGTTTTTTGTAAAATTTTATGGCCATAAAGGAATCATTTTCGCTTCCCGAAAAAGTGCGGATTTTGGTCCGCCAGATATTCAATTCCGGACACGATTAACTCTGTAGAGGCGAGTGAGTGCGATCAACAAGCAAATATTATATCCTCGTTTGGAGAAATGGTTACGTCCAGCAGGGTGATACTATAGATATCAGTTAGTAGAAAGGTAAGAAGAATTACCTTGCTGTCAAAATCGGGCGACCTTCCCTATTATAAAATTAGGGAGACACCACTTTGTACGAAACCGTGGTAAGTGTGGAGTGCACCCTAGAGTTGCAATTTCCGATATCGAAAATTCAGTGACAATTTTCGATATCGGAAATTGAATTTCCGATATCGGGAAATTGTCCCCGAATTCCCGATATCGGAAATTCAATAGAAAATTCTAATTTCCGATATCGGGAATTGCAATTTCCGATATCGAGAATTCAATTTCCGATATCGGAAATTGAAGGTCATGAATTTCCGATATCGGAAATTTTAATTCCGATATCGGAAATTCTCGAATAAAAAGCACTTTGGCTTGCCATACAATAATGCTGCTAAACGGCCCACTTTAAGGGTAAGATACATGTATCAGCCCGCGACCTCATTCAAAATTACTGCGCGAATGTTGACGCTATTGTTGCCACCTATTGTGTTTTCCTTACATGACGAATAGGCTTTTTTTCTTGCAAAAACGTTGTGAACTATTTATGGGATTAACAAAATTTCCACCGATGGTGTCTATAATATTCAATTTATTAAAGATACAGAGCCCTCCTGTGGACACTTTTGCACACTCCTTAGAATTTGTCTTTGTACCGCTAGAAGTGTGCCGTATAGCTGTGATAATGTATATATTTTTTGAAAGCGCATTTCTTATTGATTCCAAATATATAAATTTGTTCACTATAAATCTATAGATTGTGAAGATATTCAAATTTAAACAAAATAATTTTAAAAAATGAGCCTTCTTTTTTAAATGGTTATTTTAAAGACAGTATTCAACTTTTCGTAACTTACATCATCATTTCCTGTAGAAGACAACTCCAACAGGAAATCCGTGTCTCAGTTTTGTCAATTTTGGTGTAGTTCTTTTTCTATTGACATTTAATTCAACATAAAAGTTCAAAGCTGTGAGTTGCTCTATTCTGTGAAGGAATATTCCATTAAATGTCAATAGAATGAGAACTAGACCAGAATTGATAAAACTGAGACACGAATTTCCTGTTGGAGTTGTCTTCTACAGGAAATGATGAAGTAAGTTATGATAAGTTGAATACTTTTTTGAAAGTAGCGTTTAAAAATTAAAATTAAATTTTAAATTAAATTTATTTAAAATTCAAATATCTTCAGAACATACAGGTATACAGTGAACTAGCTTATATATTTGGAATCCTCAAGGAATGTGCTTTCAAGATATATATACGCTACCTTAGCTGTGTGGCATACTTTCAGATATATAAAGACAAATTCTAGAGAGAGTGTAAAAATGTGTGCAGGAGGGCTCTGTGCCCTTAAACTCTAGTACTGTTCAGTTGTTCCTCGCCAAAGGCTCAGAACAAATGAAAACCACTACTCACGTTTAATAAACTGGACAGAATAGACTCACTCGATGGAAACCCTCTGCATCAGTAATCAGGCAAACGGCATACAATCTCAGGCAATCCATATATATTATACCCGGAGACTGCAATGTATACGCTGTATGAGGTCTACGCATGTTGTGATATACAAGTGAGACATCTTCATAGAACATTCTATGCTATCTGAATGTGGAACAGAACATCCAATTTAAACCAAAGCTTCTTTCCTCACCGCTCCCACACCTTCTCTGTTCCCCAAAGAACGGGGACGTCCACATTCTGGGAATGCTATTTTCGTGTTTTGCACGAGTTTCATTTTGTTATAAAATAATCTCTTCGACATTTATCGTTTTTATTTTGCAGACGTGGCTAGTTTATCATATCAGTGAAATAATGGCCCAGATCTGTTTAATTGGCGTTCTCTGTACCATTTGTTTCGCATCCTTCATTGGAGCAACAAGTACTACAGGTAAGAAAGTTTTTATATGTATTTAGTGTTATTTGATCTGAATCTGAATCCGATTCACATACGTCCATGGCCAAGCTGTTCATATACACTGTATTAGTAGTAGAAGCGTTACGGTCATCACATCAAAATTTACATATCCACAATTACACATCCACAACTACACATCCGCAATTATGTATCCACAATTACGCATCCACATTACGCATCCACGTCTGTACATACAAATCTACACATCCTCGCATACACATCCACACTTACACGTCCACATCTATACACCCACACACCCACATCTATACAGTTACATCTACACATCTCCATCTATACATTCACAATTCCTCACCCACACCTTCATTTACACATCTACACATCCACATCCACACATTCACACTTACACATCCATATCTACGTATCTAGATCTACAAGCCCGCACTTTCACATCCATATCTATATATTTACTCTATCCATTCACATCTACACATCCATACTTACACATACACATTACACATTTATCCATTCACGTCTACATGTCTACTTCTGCTTATCCACATCAACACATCCACAATTACACATCCCCATCTACACATTCACATCTACACATCCATACTTACACATACACATTTATCCATTCACGTCTACATATCTACGTCTGCTTATCCACATCTACACATCCACAATTACACATCCCCATCTACACATTCACATCTACACATCCATACTTACACATACACATTTATCCATTCACGTCTACATATCTACGTCTGCTTATCCACATCAACACATCCACAATTACACATCCCCATCTACACATTCACCATGGTCCACAGTGTCAAAGGCTTTCTTTAAGTTATCAAGACCGTAACACAGACCTTCCACTCATTGAGGCAGCTGAGAAAATCATCATAAAGATTAATCAATGCTGTAACCGTGGAATGTTCTTGGACAAAACCAGACTGACATGATGAGAACCACTTCCTCTCTTCAAGAAAACTATATACACAATTATGGACAAAGCGATCAATTATTTTGCTTACCAACGGAAGCACCGGGATAGGACGGTAATTCTTCAGGTTGGATTTTTCACCGGATTTGAACAGTGGGAAAACTCGGGTTGTTTTCCAGTCATTTTGGGACTATACCGGTATGTGATGCGAGGATAAAATGACAGGACATTCACATATACGCATTCGCAAATACACAACCACATACCACACTAACGCATTCACATTCTATGGATCCACAAATACCCACCCACATCTAGCCACCTTTTTGTATCCAAATATTGCATATACGTATTTAATAGATTTTATATAAGTGATTTTTGTATGAACACATATGTTATTGCATATATCATGTTAAAATGGTACATATTTAACTGGTCAATAAAACTCCTGTTACACTATATTTTTCTGGTCCGATTCTCTAGTTACAGTCAAGGTAGGTGGATGTATGGCGATTATATAGGAAACATTTAACAAATAGCAACATTTGAGACTTACTTAATCTCGTTCAGAACGCTCACTCGGTGCCTTACGTGTGGCAACAGTCTCATGCACAGTTCTAATTGAATGCTTTGTTTTAGTTGAGTATCCCTTTCTGGACAGTAATATTCCAGTGGAACCTGCACATGGCGAATACATATCTCGCCTAGTAGCATTTGCTAGATCATGTGTTAAGTGTGACGATTTTAATCAACGTCACAAAACATTGATGCAGAAACATACAAAACATGGCTATACCACCAATCGTTTCCACTCAAAGTTTCTAAAATTTGGCGATACATATCGCTTGCTGATAGCAATATACGAGCGTAGCGTGCAAGATCTGTGGCGTTACGTTTCGTGACTTGTGTCTAATTCCGTATAACCCGGGGCTAGGGGCCGTATGAACCCATGTACTTCAAGTTCTTCATGGTGCTCATATGAACAGTCACATTCAAAGCGTGATCGAGACACATCATTCTTCAGATGACGACTTTACAACGAATATTATGGATTAAGAATACTGATCAGCGATACGGATTTGATATTTTTGGAACATCATGATGTCTTGCCGGCATCATTGAGAAGTGTTGACCGCTTCTCTCTTGCAGGAAACAGGCCTATGTTTATGTATACTATGCTTGTCTTTTTGAATTTGATGATATAATAATATTATATGGAATATGGAATAGGTCTTTGGATTATGGACGCGGATATTCTTTAATGTACGACGGCTGAATGACGGACCATGTAATCAGCCACATCCCTGTTTCTTGTCCAATGCCTTGTTTTGCTTCACTTCGAGTCCCACCTTGGTCGTCCAACCGGTCCACAGTCCTAGTAAAATGACTTGTTTCGCTCGGAGACTCCCTTGGGCATCAGTCTCTTCCGCATTCCTTATTTAATGTCAAATTATGCTTCATTCCGGGCACTGCGTTGGGTGTCAGTCTCATCGCTATTTCACAGTCACCCCCAGTCCTTGTCGAATGGCTTGTTTTGTTTCGTCCCGATCTAAAGACCTATTCCATATTCCATAGAACGACATTAGTACCAAATTCAAAAAGACAATCCTAGTAGAGATAAATATATGCTAGTTTCCTGCAAGAGAGAAGCGGTCAACAGTTTGCAATGATGCCGGCAAGACAACATGATGTTCCAAAAATATCAAATCCATATTCTTAATCTCTATGATATTCGTTGTAAAGTCGACTTCTAGAGAATGATGTATCTTAGCCGCGCTTTGATTGTGACTTTTCATATGAACACCATGAGGATCACAGCAAGGACCTGGCACTGCTGGTTTGACCTTAAGACAATGTTTATATTCACAGAACTTATGTTTCATATGAAATTTGCCAAGATCATTGTTAAGAGAAACAAAAAATAATAACGCCTAAAGATATCAAAGTCAAAATACAGTTGACGGGAAGGGGCAGACTGAAGTTCCCTTTACGAGCATCATAGCGTATTTCTTATATCACGACTACACACATAGTATGTTACAGGTGTTCACTTTCAAATCTGCAAGTCGTTGTGTGTCTTTGTTGTGGTAATGCGACCGAAGAAATGTTACATCAATCTGCTAAGTTTAACGCTAAGTGTGAAGATTCAAAACTATAAGGGAAGTGGGAAGAGGTGCCGACATACTGACCGCGTCATATGACTTCACAGAATAGTCTTCTGGTAAACCTAATCTAAAGCACATACCAAGAATCTAACGATTCGTGATATGTGTTGTATCTCAGGTACGCTTTTATTGTACCTGTTCATGTGGCAACATGGATGATATGACCACACGGCCCCTAGCACCGGCATAAGCGGTATTAGATACAAATCTAGAGAGCTATGATGGAAATGCTCTGACAACTCGTATGCTGGTAATTGGTGAGCTGTTTCGCTGTGACAACTCGTACATTGGAGATTGGTGAGCTGTATCGTCGTCAGATGTAAATGACGGCAATTAACACAAAAGACTAGTCTGTAAGGCCCGATGTCGACCCAGCATCAACTTCCCACAAATGCCAACATATATCAAAGACCAAAAGGTCTGTACAGGGGTCTGTAAAAAAGGTCTGTAAAAAACTTTGCAACACTTTATTTCTGTGTGCTGCAGTTTATTTAGTTGTAGTAACAAAAGCTTATCTCTACCTGCAATTGTTTGTTTTTAACAGAATATCTGTTTGATCGATGCGGTGACACCATCTACGTAAGCGACTCTGACTACTACACAGTGAAGATTGACGGGGACGATTGGATCAACTCCAACAGCGAGTGCACAGTGAAGTTTGCGGCCCTGGACTCTTTCGATTATCTGTACTACAAAATGGCTGACTTGGATATCGGAGATGTCGACGTCAAACTGATCCTGGATTCGAGCTATTATACTCTAATTTTTTACTCTAACGAGGTATTAAGGATACGTAACCCACCTGAGACAGTTTTGTACACCCCTTTGATAATTCGTCTTCTGTAGCAATAAATATTCAACCTAACAATAGATAGTAATGGGCAACAGACTTTTAAAATTTCTGCCTAGTTCTATTTTTATAGCATTTAAACTAAAATGAATTGACAAAATTTGATTATCTTATAACTTTGTACATGAAAGTTGAATAATTCAAAACCTAAGCCGACCTTCCTGCTTGTCGATTTTGGCTCAACTACCCAATCAAACCAATACTGGCGCAAAGGCCCATTGTTCACTGGTTGTTGTCTGTTTGGTATACCTGGTATACAACTGTAGTTACATTAGAGGGTTAGTACCATAGCCTTGCCGAAGCAGTCTCTGCCCCAATGTTCTTTGGAGATCGTTGAAATCGTCGGGTTCTTTAGATAGATGTATGTCCGTTCCTCTCTCGCTGCAATATGCGAACACAAGCAGATTTGGGACCTATATGGTTAAATATGCTACATTGAAATAGAACAAATTAAGTAAAATTTAAAAAAAATGAAATCAGGTTTATATCATCTATATTGGAAACGTATGCTTGTAATCCTGGAAAGCGTATTGTATAGATATACATTTAATTGATTTTTTAACCGTAATATTTATTCTTGAACTGTTCACAGGCTACGTACCATAAGGGAGACAGTATCCATCATTCACCGAGACTAACAAAGCAATATTTAAAAGTGAATGTCACGAGGGATCTCCTCTCCCGTTCTACGGACATAGACGCTAAATTGTATATATACAATGACGGTAAGGACAACCGACAACATTGGAACTGTAATAAATAATGCTGTGCGTGTTTCCTGTACATGCATGCATATCTAGTATAGAAAGAGTATGTGGAGTCGCATTGATCTACTTTTGTAGAGATCAAGTAAAGGCCAAAGCCGCCATAGGTCAGGTGACCGGAAGTGACCCCGTGTGGTAGTCCACCGCGGTGAGGTGGCACTCCCACTGCGGTTAAATCCGATGTTAAGTTCACTACTTTCACGGACAAAAAATCGTCCCCATTCACTTCAATGTTAATTTACTCTCCAGTAACCCAATGTTAATTAACGCCCCGGACACTTTAACTGGGCTATGACCGTGACGTTGCATAACTTCGCAGGGGCATTGCGAGTTTGCTGGCTCCGGGCATCTACGGGACTGTTCGGTCATATCCGGAATGTCCGGTAATTTCCCGGAATCTCCGGATAATATACCAACTTCCCAGTCACACCAATATTAATTTACTCCACGGTAATGTTAATTTACACCCAGTCGTTTCAATGTTATATGCATATAATGATATACAAGTTCGGGCTACTCTGGAGATTGTCTCATCAATTTGGGGGCCAGCAAGTTTCAACATGTTTTATTCCATGGCATTATCAGTTCTGAAATGTATTGCAAGTTATACTTCCTTGGTGATTTTCGTGACATCATCAATTCGGAGTTCAACAAGTCTCAACATGTTTTATTCAGTGGTGTCATTGGGACTTATACGATAGACATACCCTGTGTATTATGGGCTACGCTGACAAGACCCAGTCAGTATTATAAATGAGGAATAGTTAATACAATAACTCTCACAGAATGTGCATTTCCAAGATGCCCGTCCGTTTATCGTCTGGGACGTTGGTAGAACCAAAGGAGTCTGTGAGAGCCAAATAACCCGGATGATGGCAATCGCGACGCCATCTACTCATAACTGTACAAGATAGCCAGACCGAACATGACCCCTGTTTACACTACTCGTACATGCGCACCTCCGAAACTGCCCTTTCTCTACTAATGCCCAGTACGCATGCGCGTATCATCCACAGACTGACTCTACCAGATAAGAGCTTCAAGTCCCTAACTGCACGGGCCATTCGGACCAATGATGGTCCACATCTGTCCGTCTGATCATACTCCACGCGGCCCATTTGGATCACGGATGGTGCATCATTTTCAGCGATTGTCGACTAACGGCCTCGAGACCCCTGCCATCGCACGCCACGTCGTCAGCCGAGTTAAACAAGTACCTGAGCTCAATAGTTTCCTCCATGAGAAAAATGTCCATGGGTTCGGTCCAAAATTTTCATGCGCCCCATTTACGTGAAGATGGCGCCAAGATGGCCATCAGCTGGGTTATTTGGCTCTTACAGAGGCTATTTTGTTCTACCATGGAGCCTACAAGCTCTTGTAGGCTCCATGGTTCTACCGACGCCAGGTTAACAGTTGGTTAGCCTCCATATCTTCGTGGCAATGGCCCATATCTAATTTTATAATAGGGTAGACCGTCCGTGTTCTGCTACTTCATAATTTTCTCTTCTTCTTAATTAGCATATATATAATACCATCCTGTTCAGCATTGTCAAAGCAGCTCAAGGATATGTACGGATCGCTGGTTGGAGTCGTCTACACAGTGATCGGGGTCATGGTGTACATTTTGTCCTGCCTCAGTGATACCCCATCCTCGCTAAAACCAGGGGTATCTCTATCGTAGATATAGCCCCTTGTACGCTTGGGCAATGTATCGCGATTAACGACACACAGCGGCATCCTGTACATATTGACCAATCAGATCACTTAAGCACCGCGACCATGGCGAGAGATTCGAAAACACCATAGCTTGTGCGATACCCAGTGGCAGAAGAACAGGCACCTTTTCAACAACCATGAACATTAATAAATATAAGGAAACATAGTTTGAAACAAAATCTATTTGAAGAGAAAATAAACCCATTCATCTCCATTCATCTACCATCAAACATCCAACAAGCCAGGCAAATGTAGAAAACATCGAAGCTTTAAAGCCGGTCCGCGATGTCAGTGTATCCGACCTCACTTTCCCACCGAAGGACTTGAATTGGGTTGAAACGCACGGATTTCTATAAAATTTCACTGGTCTATCCATTAATATTTTATTGTTATGCGTGCTTGGATTAAATATTTTAATTCGGTATCAGCGAATAGTTTAGCAGCAAAAGTAAAACCCAAACGTATTTTACCATCAGCGCAGTTTTTCTAGGTCACGTAACTGGAATGTGGGCGGAGCGCGGTTTGCTATGCAAGTTGGTCAAGGGTTCGCCTTGGACCAAATTGGACCAGTTTTCGATCTTTTTAGTGGTTTTCTAGGATAAATAAAGCAAGCTTGAGGGGAACGTTCGAGATCTATAACACATCAGTGCTGATATAGCTCACATCATTAATTAAATTTAATTAATATTGACGTGATGTAAATTAATATTTTGTCTGAGGAAGTATAGTGATATTATCGCCATCACCGCAGCGGAAGTGACCGCCTCACCTCAGATGAATACATCCCGGGTCACTTCAGCTCGCGTGACCCGCCGGAACTCAAGCGGCCTCGAACGCCACTTGATCCCACAAAAGTAGGTTAATTCCATCCCAAATACTTTACTACTTCTCTACTATTCACACACACACATATATAAACACACAATTTTCACGATCACTCTCAGATGAAGATTTCATGCATACTACATCACTTGTATGAAGCCTTTCCAACACTATACTCTTGCCAGGATTTTCTTTCAATTTTCTTAAGAAGCCAATAAAAATCTCTGATTTCTTTTTGAAGATTTGAACTGACCAATGAAAGGGCTTTAGAACTGGAAGATGTCCCGTGATGCACCAAAACTTCCTGTAACAATATTAAGGGAGTGGATCATGCTTATTAAGGAAGGAGTAGATCGGGTTCATTTTTTTCACAACAGAATGTGCTCGAACTTTCAGTAAAAACTTGTTATGCTAAGATACGACAAATACTGAAATAAAAACAGGGGGTCACCATACTGTTGATAGAAATATTGCGTAAATTGTGCAGATGTATGCATCCCGTGTCATTATACAATGTTTTCAGCCTCAAATCTAGGCTGAAATCGATGTCTCTCAAACTCAGCGAAAGTGATATATGTTACAACAGGTACAAAATGAAACACATGTGACCACAAAAACACTAAACTTGTTTCTACAATTCACGAGAAAATAGAAGGAATTGATCTTTAAAAATAAATGGTATGGCATGCCGTTCATTTTTCCACGGCCTTGTCAACAAGCATATACACGTGTGGTGCATTCTACCAACGTATGCTATGCGACATTACGGAACCGTAGACACGAGCCATGACGTTTTCCCATGGATCACGATCTTTATCCAAACAGATCTCTATCTGTTCAAACGATCACTACCATCGGTACAACGATCTCTACCAGGTATTATTACGGGTTTATGAGCAGTGATATGTATCAATTTTGGATTATTTTGCCAGGAAAACTTGAGTAAAACTTGGAATGATATAGCGCAGCGTACGCCTGAATATACGAGGATATAGAGTTCGTTCTTGTTTCAAACGTGCGTCCTCTGATTATTTCATAATCCGGGACATCGATCGCCCCATCGACGATTCAGCATTGGAAATGTGATGAAATTTCCCGGTTTTTAATATCTTTAATTGAAGTCCTGATAGAAAGGGGGTACTTTCTAACGAAATATTATCAAATTTCAGTCAAATTTCACGTATACGACTAAGCTTGAAAATTGCTGCCGCGTCATCCTTTCATCATGGAATGAAAAGTGTGGGTCTTTGAACTACTTTTTTATGTGAAAATCTTCGAGTGTCCCTATCTCTATAATTTTCTAAGATTTCCATTTCTCATTAACTTCCCTGATAACATCTCTCATCGAAAAGGCGTGATATGACGTTGAAAGAATCATTACAGGGAAATCAACCCTTGTTGTCAACATTGTGAAAGACCTTAAATGTTTCAGCACAGATTGCTCCTCGTGTATGCTTTCTACGTCTGTTAGAATGAGTTAGACAATCATGTGCGCGACCAATTCTTCAAACCAGCGAAACTCACGGCGCGTTCGTAGCAACCCCCAGACAGATTTAGCCAGACATGTCAGATGAGACGATATCTCATGAAATATTTAACCACTTATATAGGAAGGCGAAAACATACTTGTACTGGTGTTGACTTGTTTGACTTGCATGAAAAAGAATGTCAAAGTATTTAATTTTCAGATGATACAACCTGTTATGCTAACCCTTCCTGGACAGAAAAAAATGGAACTCAATTTCAAATCACCTTTATTTATAAATGTATCTTTTTGTCAAAAGCATCAGCGTGTTGGTAGAACATTGTTTTTTTCCCCCGACGTAATATGACTTTGTCTTTATTTTAGAGATCGTTGCTAACTTCAGCGCAGAAAACACTCATATCATAAACTGATGGTAGAGATCGTTGTAATGCGAATAATGATTTTGGCTGAAATTCTTTCCCCAATCAAACAGGACGACTTTGAGGCTTAATTATTTTAATTACTCGGACAATAAGCCATAATTAAAGCGACAAACACAGCCGGTGTACAGTCAGACATGCCCCGACAATAGGCCATTGTTCGAACGAGAAGCCGATATTCCCAATCGACAAAGCAATCTTGTGTCCCAAATAAAAAAACAATGTCAAAAAGAGATCACGATTTAACTGCTATAAATCTAGATAAACTTACGGGTGTGCTGCATGTGCTGTGGGTTTTACATAACTTTTCGGCGCTTGGCCGATTATTTTGCTTTCAAAGGGCATGATACTCTCAAACGTTTAACAATTTATCGCCCCCCGGACCGGTATAGACCATTTTATTACGGTTAGATATCGTTTGAACTAATGAAGATCTGTTTGGCAAAACACCGATTGGATGCGGCTGTTCAGTATTCAGATTCGCGAGCGTCGCTACATAACTCATACGTCACGCAGTGACATCATTTTCCTCCCGGCGTACAACACACACTCACTGGCGAAACAGAAATCACATTTCTCTGACAACATATTCTTGCATTCGTTGTATATGGCGATCCCGCTATCATCAATATAAAACATACGATGTTTTGGTAATCTTTCCTATTGAAAAAACGCACGGGAGAGTTTACCAAATCCATCTTTTTTTGAGGTTGATTATATATTTAAGTAGGGGAAAAGCTCGTTTTCATGTTTAAAGCTCATGTTCTTTAATTTACAACATGGAACAGAATTACATAATTCTTGTGAAATACGAAATAAAAATGGGGGTCACCATACTTTTTGTTCAAATGACAGTGATCATCTCCAATGCATTTTCAAGGTTGTCTCTTTGCTAAAATTTAATTGGTGTGATTTTTTGGGGCACCCAAAACCTAATCTCTGGCCTTACAAGCACCATTTGTCGATCGACTATTGACTATGACAGACCCCTCTTTTGGTCGGACATATTTCACCTTGCATGGAGCGGTTATGAATAGGTATTAATGGTTAATGGTTAATGGCAAATAGAAATATTTTGCTCACCTTTATTCTAATAGGAGGTGTCTGGATACTGTTGCTGAACATTTCAGCTTGTTCTGAATAATTCACACACCGGTAGTATGCATTTTTTGTTCCTTTTTATACAATTAGATTTGAGTTCAAGTATCAAATCATGCATGCACAAGTGTCACTAATTTACAAGGTTATCTCAAGTGCTGCAGTATGCCGGGTGCTGACCATCAGTGCCAGTCCATACACTGCTTACACAGAAAGTTCAGTCTTAATAAACAGTAGCGTGGTCACGGATGAAGTTTCACATCTGTCATTTCACGTTTTCAGTTAAATAATGCCAGATTGATCTGTGTTCGCGTAGATGCAAATTTACTGCTGACTCAAGAATTCTTCTTGAATAAAAATGATGATATTGATTGGGTAGCTATAAGCCTAAAAAATAGCTTGATTTCGTTTATTATTCAAGCAAAATAATCATAAAATAAATTTAATAATTGAATAAATTAAGACTTTTTTATTCGTCAATGGCATTCAACCCTACGTGGCCGGGGGGGGGGGCGGAAAGTTCCCCCCTAGTGAACTTTTCTCTGCTGCTCCGAAACGACAAAACGGAGGAGGCTGAAACTTGGTGACTTTTAAGCTTATCTTATTGGGGTCATACTTAGCCTATTTTAATATACCCCCGGGCAGAGGATCATGGGTAAATTCAAAATGGCGGCCATGTGGTATCCGCGAAAGTCGTGTTTCTCCATCTTTTCGCTCCAGTGGTAGAGAAAATAGATAGGGGGCACTTTCCGCCCCCCCCCCCCCCGGCTGCGATACACCCCAAATCGCCCAGGCCAGATAGGGTTAAAATGACAGTAGGTATCGTATACTGAGCATGAATATCCATATATTCGAAATTTCAATTATACTTTTAGATTACACGGATCTGTCGGTTGGTGGAATGGTTGGAATAGTGTTTGGTTGTGTCGGGTTTGTCGTCGTGGTCGTAGTCACCATCGGGGTTGTCTGCGCGGTCAAGAAGTCCAGGGCTGCAAGAGGACAAGTGATCGGGCAGAATAACCAAGTTAACCAGATCACCATGACAACATACCCCGTAACTGGTTCCTATCCACCCAACACAGGTTCGTACCTCAATCAGATTTAATGTCACATTTAAGGAGATTCCAGCCAAATCAAATTGTACGTCCACTGCACATGTTTCTGCGCATCTACTGAAATAGTCTATGGGCTTATGTAACATTTTCCAGATTTGTCATTTTTTCGGGTAGATTCTTGGCACTCATGTCTAAACACATCTAGAAAGTTCGCTGATTAAGAAAAGAATGGGTGCCAGTTTTTGCATTAACATTTGGGACCTCCATTTTGAATTTCAAAATGGCCATCATCGAAAATCATTTTTTAAACATAATTGCCAATTATTCATTCAAATGTCATCCAATATTTGTTTCATTTTATCTAAACTCTTATAAAGGGGCCAACCATTCATTGGAAACAAAATAAGAACACTATAAATACTCTAAATTAGCAAAAATCCAAGATGGTCACCAGATTTCAGGATTTGTTTACGTAGCCCCATTTAGTCCCATAATAGGGGTATAGGACCAATGTTTGTCCCACTGGGAAACGTACTTCTGGACATTTGCGGTATGGTTGTTTTGATTTGTTTTGTCTCGTCAAGACAAACATGATAGGAAGTGTCCCGGCACGAAACGGTGAAATTTTTTAAAAAGTTTGAGGTCTGTCTATAGCCCCATATAGACCCATATACTGGGGTATAAGCCCAATGTATGTATAAATCCATACTGGGTGGACGTGTTGGAGTCTAGGTGAGTCCCTGGTGGTCCAATGGTGTCGTATGAGGTCTTATTTTGAAACTCTCATGCAGGAGCACTTGACTACACTAATAATTCCTACGTTGTCAATAATTGGCGCATGCGCAGCCCGGCCGTAGTATAGAAAGCAGGCATTTTTGGGGGTGTGTGTGGGTGTGTTTGGGTTAGAGATGGGCTATTCACGGTTCGAATGGGTCGTGTGAGGTATCCATGTGAAGCCTATATAATGGAGCATCTGGTGGCGTGGATGTGGGGTAGAAATATGGTCATTCTGCGCATGCGCAGTCTGGCCGTAGTATAGAAAGCAGGCATTTTGGGGGGGTATGTGGGTGTGTGTTTGGGGTAGAGATGACTGCTATGGGTCCGAATGGGTCGTGGAAGGTGTCAAAGTGAAGCTTGTGTGGGTTAGAGTCAGAATGGTGTGTTTTCAAATGCAAGTCGCGTCAATCTGCGCATGCGCAGTTGGTTGTAGTAAGTAAAGTGGCCATTTTGGGGCAGTGAATGAAGGTATTTGGTGTAGAGAGGGACCATCCTTGGTCCGAATGCGTCGTGTGAGATGTCATTTTGTAGTTCTTGGGGTGTAGACCCCAATTTGAGGAATGTTCACGTCATCTGTGACGTCATTGGTGACGTCATCAGTACGAGTAGTAGCCAAAGTGGACATTTTGGGGCAGTGAAAGGAAGGTATTTGGTGTAGAGGGACCATCCTTGGTCCGAATGCGTTGTATGAGGTGTCATATTGTAGCAACGCCCGCCAACGCCAAGCTTAACGCTTCAACGCCCTGGTGAAATAGCTCAGAAATTCTGATTTTCTAGATATTCCATGTAATTGTCACTAATTCTTCGAAATGCACTGACGCCCGTCAACGCTTGTAGTTATGCCTTAACGCTCTAACATAACGCCTTGACGCCACGATATAGACCGGAGACAGAACAACAACAACAAAAACAAGGATGACACATGAGAGAACAACAACAACAAGAAGTTTTTTCATATAGTTTATTTTCCCCAATGTTACATCATACCCACGCTGGGGGAGCCGCGTTGGGTATGTTTACAACTCAAAAAGACTCTTGCCCAATCAGAGGCCACCATTTGCATCTATCATATTCGTTCCTGTCCGTTAGATGTAGTCTTGTCCAATCAGAAGTCGCCATTTCAGCAAGTTCCATCTTCAGCCATGTTCGCTCTGAACAGTTTATTCTAATCATCGTCGGACAGGCCTGGATATTCTTCGGGCAGCATGTCCTGAAACAGTTGTTTGCGCATTCTGATCGCATTTTCCAGGGCCACGGTGGGTGGTAGCCCCATAGCCTCTTCCAAGTGACGCTTGGCCTTCATGATGGACCTGTGCGTGGGGTCGCCTTTCATTTCAAGCGGTAGTAAGGTATACTGTTCATAGATCGCCATGGCTGTTTTCCTGATGCGGGGGCGCATTTGGGTGTACGTCTGTTGTAAATTATCCTCTCCGGCGTCCTCGATTGCTGCAGCGTAAGTATTGATAGCTGCTGTCACAATACGATCCCAGAAGGTGGGTTCTGCCTCACTTTCCACGGACGTATGCTGACTATCTGAGGTCAAGCTCTCCGTATCACTAGATAGACTCTCAGCAATCTCTGTTTCGGTATCAGTCGATACACTCTCAGCAGTCTCTGTATCAGCATCCCCCTCAACGGACTCCTCGGAGTCTTCAATCCCATGTATATTGTTCTGGTGTCGCATCATATCGTAATGTCTGGTGAACGTGCGTTCGCACTCAGAGCAAGTATAAGTCATGTTGACGGTTGAACGTCGACTGTGCGTGTTTTTGGAAATACGCTCGCTTTTATAGACAGTAACGCCCGTCAACGCTTAGCTTAACGCTTCAACGCCCTGGTGAATTAGCTCAGAAGCTCTGATTTCCATGGAATTGACACCAATTCATCGAAATGCAGCGACGCCCGTCAAAGCCCGTCGTTACGCCTTAATGCCCATCTCAACGCCCGTCAACGCCCAGCTTAACGCTTCAACGCCCTGGTGAACTAGCTCAGAAGCTCTGATTTTCATGGAATTTATTTGGTTCACATTGGATATGCATTATTACATACTGTGAGCAGAAAATATTTGTCATATACCAGTAGTCCGTGAGCTACTGGGGCTCACCTTGCAGCCCCCCCCCCCCCACTACAGACCGAAACTATGTTTTTTATGTGCTTTAGGAGTAGTAGCGAAAGCTGGCGTTTTGGGGTGCGTGAGGGTGTACTTGAGCGATTGAGGAACCATTCTTGGTTCGAATGCGTCGGGTGAGGTGTCAAAGTGAAGCCCTCGGTATGTAGACCACGGCTTGAGGGATCTCCACATGATCTGTGATGTCATTGGTGACATCAGTAGGAGTAGTAGACAAAGTAGGCATTTTGAGGATGCGGAGGAAGGGATAGAGATGGACCATCCGTGATATAAATGGACCGTGCGGGGTGTCATCTTGTAACTCTCTGCATGTAGATGCAGAGGGACACCCCACACGGTCCATTTAGACCACGGATGGTCCGTCTCTACCCCAAAAACCTTCCTCCGCATCCTCAAAATGCCTACTTTGTCTACTATTCCTACTGATGACGTCACCAATGACATCACAGATCATGTGGAGATCCCTCAAGCCGTGGTCTACATAACGAGGGCTTCACTTTGACACCTCACCCGACGCATTCGAACCAAGAATGGTCCCTCAATCCCTCACGCACCCCAAAACGCCAGCTTTCGCTACTACTCCTACTTTTGTATGTATGGTCCCTGTGTGATGTCATACCCAACAAATAGTGATATTATCTTGTAAATATTCGATGCAGCAATCAATGCTGAATAATATGTGGCCAACATTATAAAGATTGGATAATAATTATGGAAGATAAGACTATTCTTGTAACCCTACCCCCTATTGTCACAAAAATTGTACTTATTAACACAGGAGTAATTTCGAAGTGATTAAAAGGGTAGCGAGTCTCAGTTTATCGACTGTTAACAAACTGTTTCTTATCTGACATGTCCTAAAGCACATAAAAAACATAGTTTCGGTCTGTAGTGGGGGATGCAAGGTGAGCCCTAGTAGCTCACGGACTACAGTAAGAAGTTGCACATTGATACCAATATTTCTTGATAATAACGTCGAAAACAGGTTAATATCCATGCAAACGAGTTCAGATGAACAGTTGTCTCAACTGTAATGCATTTCAAACCCAAACTATTTGCGCACATTTCGATTACATGTTTAAAATAATGTTGAATAACAAAAAATCATACAGATCGGCTAAAAAAAGGCGGCCATTTTGAAATTCAAAATGGAGGCCCTAAATGTTAATGCAAAAACTGGCACCCATTTTTTTCTTAATCAGTGATGTTTCTAGGTGTGCTTAAACATTGGTGCCAAGAATCTACCCAAAATTTTGCTTTTTTTACATAAGCCCACAGACTAAAACAGCGAAAAGCGAAGGTGCGCGACTTCATCCAGATAAATATTTTTTAATGAATAATTTTTCCTTCATTGTCAGCCCAATTTTAACGAGATTCGTATATTCTTCATCTGTTTTAGCGCTTTTAACATCTACCTCATGGAAATCGGGATCAGTTCTGGGTTCTTTGGAACAAATGAAATGTGTTGTTTACGCTCTAACAGCCGAAGAATGATACGAATCATGTCAAAATTCCCCTAATCACGAACGGAAAGTATTTTCTAATAGACATATGTGAGTTAAGTGTTGTAAAACGACTGAATATTTTTCCAGAGAAGACACATTGGACATCTTGATTGGTTGTATTGGATTGCATGACATACTGTGGATTAACCAATATTGAAATCAGTTTTTAGCCCACCATCACCAGATGGGATGGTGGGCTGTTCAAATCGCTTTTCGTCCGTGGTCCGTCGTTCGTCCGTCGTCCGTCGTCCGTCCGTAAACAATTCTTGTTATCGCAATTTCTCAGAAACTACTTAATGAATCTTTCTCAAATTTGGTACACAGTTGTGTAAGTTGTGCAAGATACCTTTTCTGGTACGATTCGAAAATCCAATATGGTCACAAGGTGGCCACCTTGGATTTCCCCATGAAACCTTCTTATCGCGATTTCTCAGGAACTAGTGCATGGATCTTTCTACAGGTTCCCCTTGAGGTCTAGTTGTGCGAGATACCTTTTCTGGTCCGATTCGAAAATCCAATATGGCCACCAGGCAGCCATCTTGGATTTCCCCATGAAACCTTGTTATCGTGATTTCTCAGGAACTACTGCATGGATCTTTCTCAAATTTGGTACACAGGTTCCCCTTGGGGTCTAGTTGTGCAAGATACCTTTTCTGGTCAGATTCGATAATCCAATATGGCCACCAGGCAGCCATCTTGGATTTCCCCATAAAATATTGTTATGGTCATTTCTCAGGAAGTACTTCATGGATCTTTCTCAAATTTGGTGCACAGGTTCCCCTTAGGGTCTAGTTGTGCAAGATACCTTTTTCGGTCAGAATCGAAAATCCAATATGGCCACAAGACGGCCATTTTGGATTTCCCCATGAAACCTTGTTATCGCCATTTCTCAGGAAGTACTGTATGGATCTTTCTCAAATTTGGTACACAGGTTCCCCTTGGGATCTAGTTGTGCATGATACCTTTTATGGACAGATTCGAAATCCAATATGGCACCAAGGCAGCCATCTTTGATTTCCCAATGAAACCTTGTTATCGCGATTTCTCATGAACTACTGCATAAATTTTTCTCAAATTTGGTACACAGGTTCCCCTTGGGGTCTAGTTGTGCAAGATACCTTTCTTGGTCCGATTCGAAAATCCAATATGGCCACCAAGCAGCCAACTTGGATTTCCCCATGAAACTTTATCGTCATTTCTCAGGAAGTTCTGCATGGATCTTTCTCAAATTTGGTACACAGGTTCCCCTTGTCGTCTAGTTGTGCAAGATACCTTTTTTGTCCGATTCGAAAATCCAATATGGCCACCAGGCAGCCATCTTGGATTTCGCCATGAAACTTTGCTATCGTCATTTCTCAGTAAGTACTGCATGGATCTTTCTCAAATTTGGTACACAGGTTCCCCTTTGTGCAAGATACCTTTTCTGGTCCGATTTCAATATCCAATATGTCCATCAGGTGACCATATTTGATTTCCCCATGAAACTTTGTTATTGCGATTTCTCAGAAACTACTGCATGGATCTTCCTCAAATTTGGTACACAGGTTCCCCTTTTGGCCCAGTTGTGCAAGATTTTGGTCCGATTCGAAAATCCAATATGGCCGCCAGGTGGCCATCTTGAATTTCCCCTTGAGACATTGGTATCGTGAATTCTCAGGAAATGTTTCTTAGATCTTTGTAAAATTTGGTACACAGGCCCCACATGGGGCCTAGTTGTGCAAGATACCTTTTTTGGTCCGATTCGAAAATCCAAGTTACGCTTCAAATTAATACGGTATTCCCGACTTGTGACATTGCATCAAAAGAGTCGACGGATCAAACGATTGGGCATATTCTATATATTGACAAAAGAGAATATCCATACCTTCATCTTCCATATCAAAGAGTTTAAATAATTCGGAAGAAAAAATGCATTTCTTCAAATATTAAATCAGTTTTCTTTAGTCCATGCAGTTGCAAGTGAACTGCCCCACCGTTTCGTCTGCCGGCGGGTCGGCTACATGAAGGCACTTCACTCGTGTGACACAACGTCACAACTCGACAACTGTAGACGTCTGCACGTTTCGATACAAGGGAGATAATTAGGATTCAGACACTTTCAAAGTTTCAACATTACTGCGCGGACCGGATCCCTTCAGTATTAAGTACTATACCCTCTTACTAATTTCGAGCATGGATCTTAAAAGAGAGATCTCAAACTAGCCCAGTAAACAGAACAGAATTAGCAGTTGTTCCTAATTATAAAATATAAAGTATGTTTCATAGCTCATGCCAAAATGTCAAAGAGATTTGTCTTCGCTTCCAGCAGATGTGATGACACGTGTAAGAAAAAAGAAAAAAATACTACAAAACGAAGACGAAGCATCCTCCGTTCATGTACATTCACTTTCAGACTAACTTTGCTCATTTCTCTTGTACTATAGAAATCTTGAAACTCCCGAAACTTAGAAAGATGATATCTTGGTGTTTTCCAGTGTCCCTTTTTCGATCTTTCTCGCTCAGATTCGAAATTCAGTAAACAAGATTACAAATCAATCGTTTGTTCTTAGTAACAATGGACAAAAAGATCCTCTTGTCATTAGCTTACAATTATCGGACAATGGTGGGCACCAAGATCCTTCAGGATCTCTCGTATAGAACTAATTAACAGTTACTCAAATCGTGTTGGTATGATAGTAATACAATTGTAATGTTTTCTCTCTCTCTCTCTCTTTGTCCCAAATAGCCTTGATTGCACCGAACGGATATGGGATACCGCCGCCCCAAGGATACGGATATCCCGTCCAAGCCCAGTATCCAGTTCAGGCTGTCGGGGCATATCCCGTCCAAGGCACTGGAGTAGGAGGAAACGTGCAACCCCAAGCTACACATGTAGCTCTGCTCCCGGGCGCTCCCTCCGCCGATGTCCCCTCATATGCACCACCTGCTTATGTAGAGAAGACAATGTAAAATACATTTATCCCAGTTGAACACTTTGAAGATTCATTTGGTGCGTAAGTAAATATTAACGAGAACCATGAATCATGTATTCTCCAAGGCATGAAAGAATACATCAGGAATCATCAGGAGACAAAAATGTTGAGGAATATCGCTACACTCTAAATCGCATGTTTATGGTTGGAACATTAAAAGTGAGGCTCATTTTGAGCACTTGTTTCAGCTTGAACGTATTTAGGTTTTAAACACATGAATATTTAGTTATAAACACAGCGAGGGTCGGGTTATAAACAAGTTTAGGCTGGAATGTGTGCTGGAACTGAACCTCAGAGTTTAGGGTTCTAATCCTAAACCCTACGCTTTGCCACAATTATTGTAGTTGATCAAATCAACGCTCGAAATAAAAATTAGTATTAATTATGAAAGTCTTTCTGAAATTATTGAAAAATGGTTATGTAATGTCAACTTTATTATACAATTTGAACTTGTTGATCATCGGGGTGTAATATACATGTAAATAGACTATTATCAGGGCCTTTGATGAAGAGCTTTATATATCACTTGAATATATTTACTTTGATGCCCGATTTGTTCTATTCATGCTCTGGTCATCCTTGTTACAAGTAATTTTTGCCCGATTCTGTCGGAGTATTATGAGTGAATAACTACTTCATTTGCTTGTGCTTATAACAAAGTTTTTCGCCTTTTGGTTTAAAATGATGGCATTTATATACCGTATTAGACTTGTGTAATAATTTACCTATTGCTGTGCATTGAAGTTGTTGAATAAAGAATAATTAATTTTTATACACGTTCGTGCGAGTCTTTTTCATACACTTTCGTGGGAGCCTCTTTCATAAACGTTCGTCAGAGCCATTCTTCTTACAAGATCGGAAATGTTGCTAATGTTGGGCGAAAGTGCCGTTCTTCGCAAGCGGAGCCTATTTAGAGGTAGGTCAACTTGCCAGTCAATTCCGTCAATTAATACGTGATACCATCTTCTTCAAATATATCGCGAACACTGGCGCTATCCCGTTGGTCGATCCCGAGGACTCATCCGATACATATGTTGTCCGCCATACTAACTTACAAATTTCGTAGTAGAAAAAATAGTGAAGCCTGAAGTCAAGCGAAGTAATTTTTTCCCACGCTCCCTTAGCCAATGGGTTAGTATGTGAACGTAGCTTTCAACTATATTTAGCCAATGGCCGTTTATTTTCTACGAAGCGTTAAGCCAACGAAGTTTTGAAAAAAGTCGTATGTAACTAGTTACATATCAATACTATGACATAGGCTTTTATAAATGAAAAGTACTACGGTTATCTGATAAAAGCTGATTCTTTAATTTGTATCAGTTGTGCAGACAATAGGCCATACTGGGAGCATTGCAAACTACGTAAAACTAGTGGGGGAATTAATTGTTGAGGTGGCATATGACTTAGGATGTAACTCATATTTATAAACTTACTGTTGATTCGTCTACTACTAAGGTGATATGTGTTGTAATTATAGTCATTTGTCGTCATGCACCTCGCCTATAATTTTAGGTGTATATATTTGTATCAATGCATTACCAAATGTGTAAACTGTGGCGTATAAAAGCAAACATTTTCGTTGACATACCGCTATTAATCTATTGCTTTGTTTGCCGAGGTTAAATTTGTTCTGTTACCAGGGTTTGACTTATATACACGTTGAGACTAGCTTTATTATAACGATTCTAAAAAAGGGAGTATTAATCATGGATACGTTCAACTAGTCACATATCATTTCTTGCAAATGACAGTCAGTTGGTTCTCCTTAAAAAGTACAAATTGATACTTACCAAATGTAGGGCCTGTCCCATCTGATTGGTGCAACGCCAGTAATGTGTGTATCGTTGTTTTCAGTTATATTTTTACCCATATGTTATTCTTACTTTTATATTTTTTAAAAGATTGATACGGTTAGTATAGTTTCCATGATCTCTTAAGGGTTGGCTGATAGCTCAGAAAGATATGATGTTTTCAATTATTGGAAAAAGAACAAGCTGAGTAGCTAGCAGGTTCCCCCGCCAAAAAGCTTGTCTGGAAATGGGCTTCTCACACACAGGGGATATAATCACCATATATATTTTGTGTGATGGTAAATTGTTGCTAGGAGTGGGGTGTTGTTGATGTGAAGGAGATATAATTGTGAAGGACAATGTTGCAATGTTGGAAGGGGACAGCGTGATTGAGAAAGATCATCCGGTGGCATAGTTGTGCCGAAAAATGAGTGAATTTCTTCTGAGATCCGAGCCATCCGCTAAGTTTGAAGTTAATCGGTTGAATTGTTCTTGAGAGATTGCGTTCACAAGATGGTTGGGATGGAAGGACGGTATGAGGGAAGGAAGGGCGGATGGGTAGCTAGTGATGTAAAGTCACCCTCCATATTTGAAGTTGATCGGCTGAATTGTTCTCCAGATATCGCGTTCACAACATAGTTGGGATGGATGCAATCTAAGATGGCTGATAGTGGCCATCTTGGATAACGGAGTTTGGTGAAAAACAATTCCAGTCATCGTCTTATTGATGTGAAGTCACTCCCCAGATTTGAAGTCGATCGGTTGAATTGTTCTCGAGATATCGTGTTCATAACATTTTGGAGATGGATGGAATCTAAGATGGCTGACGGCGGCCATCTTGGTTAATGCAGTTTGGTGAAAAGCAATCCCAGTCATCTTCTTATTGATGTGAAGTCACTCCCCAGATTTGAAGTCGATCGGTTGAATTGTTCTCGAGATATCGGGTTCATAACACTTTGGAGATGGATGGAATCTAAGATGGCTGACGGCGGCCATCTTGGTTAACGCAGTTTGGTGAAAACAATCCCAGCCATCTTCTCACTGATGTTAAGTCACCCCCCAAGTTTGAAGTCAATCGGTTGAACTGTTCTCGAGATAACGCGTTCACAACATTTTTGGGATGGTTGGAATCTAAGATGGCCGATGGCGGCCATCTTGGATAACGCAGTTTGGTGAAAAACAATCCCAGCCATCTTCTCACTGATGTCAAGTCACCCCCCAAGTTTGAAGTCAATCGTTTGAACTGTTCTCGAGATATCGCGTTCACAACATTTTTGGGATGGTTGGAATCTAAGATGGCCGACGGCGGCCATCTTGGATAACGCAGTTTGGTGAAACAATCCCAGCCATCCTCTCATTGATGTCAAGTCACCCTCGAAGTTTGAAGTTGATGAATTGAATTGTTCTCGAGATATCGCGTTCACAACATGGTTGGGACGGACGGACGGAAGGACGGGCGGAAGGACGCACGGACGGACGGACGGACGGGTAGCATTTCCAAGTCCCCCTCCGTGGCGGGGGACAAAAAACGCAACATAATATGTCTGCAAGACACCCATAAATATAAACATATCAAACAAATTTACCGATCTGAATGGGGACCAGACGCTTGGGCAAATGGGATGGAAGGAGACCCGAATGGAAATTATCTTACGACTTGCGACACATCAGTAACGATCGCAAATCTCAAATAAGCGAATGAGCTTAGCTTTTATAACACGGTTAACAAGTTAATGAATGGCGTTAGAAATCCACCTGTAGTGATTTGTGGCGATTGGAATATGGTATTTAAACCAGACATAGACGCAGACAATAATAAACATACAATTCACAGACTAGGAAAACCGTCTTAGATCAGGTGAGTGATAATAAATATGTTGATGTATGGAGAGTATTACACGAGGAGGACAGACGGTAAACATGAAAGCGGAAAAAGCCTAGACAGCAAGCAAGACAGCAAGAATTTTCCAATACTGAAAGAGAAAGTCTTTTTGGAAATTTAATTACTCACTTTTGAAAGATACAGAAATTCTAGAGATGACTGAACAATTAGTCGATACCACATTTGATGAATATGAAATGATTTCATATAACAGAAATGTATTTTTGTTATGGACTGAGATTTTATTTGACACAGGCGATGGGTTATTTCTAGAAACAAAATGGATGAAGATTAGAGGGGAAAAATTAAGTTTCCAGCAAGAAAGATAAAAGGGATAAAGAGGAAGTTGATTTGAAAAAAACAAAACATTGAATGACTTGAAGCGGAAGTAGAACAAAATTTGAGCACGACAGACAGAAATACCATATAAGAATTATGTGAATACAAACCAAAACTAGAAAAAAATTGGTATGAAAAAATACAAGGATTAAATACCAGAATCAAAGCTGAGTGGGCTAACATGGGGGAAAATCCAACAAGACTTTTTAAGCCTTGGAAAAAAATAATGCAAATAAAACGCTGGAACTTCTAAGGAAATAACGAATAAGCAGAAAATATTCTATGACAGCTTATACACTAAGAAAATGAGAACGAAATTAGGAATGTTCTGCACACATTCGCTATCACTAGACTGAATACAGAAGAATCAGAGGTATTAGAGTGCGAAATAACGTTCACAGAACAGTCAACATAACTCTAAAAAAATCGAAAACACAGTAAAAACTCCAGCCTTGATGGATTTCCATCTGAATTTTTCCCAAGCCCAGTAAACCCAGAGACCCATAACTTTATTGTACGTCATTTATAAACTTGCCTCGTCATGTATATCAAGCAGAATAAAAACAGTCCTGGATAAATTAGTGAGTGAAAATCACAAAGGATTCGTTCAGGGGAGGTTTATAGGAGAAAATATTAGAATCATGTATGATATGATATTGAATACTAAAGAAAACGGTATTCCTGGATTACTTTTACTAATTATGTTTTCTGGACATTTATCGACGAAATTCTTAAACGCCATAACTTTGAAGTTTCAATTAGAAGTTGGGTTTAAATATTTTACAACGATATAAAAACTTGTGTAATCCAAAATGGTCATTTATCCTCATTCTTTTCGAATAGTCGAGGATGCATACAGGGAGATTCGATATCACTATTTATTCATCACTATTTATACTTTGCGTCGAGATATTGGAAGTAATGGTTAGCCAGGATAAAGATGTAACAGGCATAATAGTAGGCCATATGGAATACAAAATCAGCCAATATGCTGATGACACTCAGTTAACCCTTGACAGGTCTGAGCTTTCGCTCAGGAAAACGCTATCGATTCTGGACAGTTTCAACAAACTTTCTGGTTTTAATCTTCACTCATATATGGGCTTCGTTTGTCATTTCCATAACGGCAATGTCAACCCCGTCACGTTAAATGTCACATACGTCACATAAAATGTGATGTAGATGACCGTGATGTAGATGACGCTGGGAACATGATTTAGCTCTTCAGTTCAGAATATTGGTATGTCAGCGTTTAACATTCGGTAAACATATAGATGAAGTTCATAATCGACCTTTTATCTAGCGATAACAGAACTAAATAGGATTTTCACTGAGATGTTATCCGTTCGTAGATGACACAGAATAAACACACTCCGTAGTGTCAGTCAATCGCAGCCCAAATCTAATGAAATGTGGAAAAGCTGTGCACATTGTTTTACACATTTCTTCAAGAACGGAGACAGCGAGAACTACTGGTAACCATGTTATCGTCTAAAGCCACCTCCAGCAGTTACCAGAGATCAGGTCAGCTCGCGGTGACGTAGATGACAGTCAGCGCGAGGACAGACAATTTGAAGGAAACGTATGACAATTTATAAAAAAATATAATATATTCACTTCTTACCTTGCGGGGAACAACAAATATTCGTCATATTCTTGACAATAAAATAATTTGCCACAAGACATACCGTTTTTTCATGTCTTTTTCGTCACTGACAGTTTCCGGGAAGGCGATAGGGGACATGTATTTAAAGAATTAAAGGAAAGAATTGTAAAGTACTCAGAAACAATGCAAACGAAGTTTTTAGCTCATCTGGGCTAATGTCATGGCCTGATTGTCTGTCGTTCCGTCGTGCGTCGTCCGTCGTCCGTCGCCCGTAAACATCTTCTTCTCTGGAACTGCTTGGCCGATTAAGCTGAAACTTGGCATGCATGTTCCCCCCAATGAGTACACCAGAATTTGTTCATGCGGTGTCGATATAATTTTAAATATGGCTGCCATGGCGGCGATCTTGAATTTCCCAGTGAAATCTTGTTATCATTATTTTTCGGTAACTACTTCATGGATCTTTCTCAAATTTGGTACACCGGTTCCCCTTTGGGCCTGGTTGTACAACATGTGTACTTTAGTCCAATTCGAATATCCAATATGGCCATCTTGGATTTCCCCATGTAACTTTGCTTTCGCGATTTCTCAGGAACTACTGCATAGATCTTACTGACATTTGGTACACAGGGTCCCCTTGGGTTCTAGTTGCGCAGGATACTTTTTCTGCTTCGATTCGAAAATCCAATATGGCCACCAGGCGGCCATCTTTGATTTCCCCATGAAACATTGTTATCGCGATTTCTCAAGGACTACTGCATGGATCTTTCTCAAATTTGGTACACAGGTTCCCCTTGGGGTCTAGTTGTTCAAGATACCTTTTGAGATTTGATTCGAAAGTCCAATATGGTCGCCAGGCAGCCATCTTGGATTTCCCATGAAACATTGTTCTCGCGATTTCTCAGGAGCTACTGCATTGATCTTTCTCAAATCTGATACACAGGTTCCCCTTGGGGTCTAGTTGTGCAAGATACTTTTTCTGGTTCGATTCGAAAATCCAGTATGGCCACCAGGCGGCCATCTTGAATTTCTCCATGAACTTTTGTTATCGTGAATTCTCGGGAAATTACGGCATGGATCTTTGTCAAATTGGGTACACAGGTTCCCCTTGTGGTCCAGTTGTGCAAGATACCTTTCTTGGTCCATTTCGAAATCCAATATGGCCGCATCCTGAATTTCCCATGAAACTTTGTTATCACGAAATCTCAGGAAATTACTGTATGGATCATTTAGTGTTCAGGGGGGACAACTCAAGTTAGAAACTCATCTATTGCAGTTCTTTAGTAAAAAATTCTTACGGTTACTTTCGCCAGTTACAGCCAGATGAGCTACAGTGCCGTGACACTATCTTTTTATTCGTTAGCCGGTAGCTGATCATTAGAAATATTTAAATTAAAGATATATGATGAACTAAAACATTAAAGGCCACCTAATGCAAAGGTTACTAGCTATTTTGGCACGGGGACATGAAAACCGGCCTTTACTGTAGAATGGCTCAAATAAATTTCACAGTCATGATCATCTTAGAATATATATATATATACGGCATTAGCAATACAATAGACTAGTTTAACAAAAAATGGACTATGTTTGGAAAGGTTATCGAAAGTCTGAAACGTTGAAAATTTGAAAGGTAAAACGATATGTCGCGCTTTTATCAGCCAATATTGAATCCGCAAAGAATTAAGGTGGCTATTATTAATTGTGTACCCTCATGATGGCTATTATTGATTGTGTATCCTCATGAATACGCCAACTAATGATGCACATTTTCTTCTTTCGTATGTACGTTTGTTTGTATTTATTTCTCTGTATGTGAAAAGGAAGTCTCCAACATTTCCAAATTATTTTATATGCATGATGTTTGTATGTTTGTATATATGTCAATGTGTAAATGTCTATCTGTGTATAGGCCTACTTGTGCATCTGTATATATCTATCTATGTTGCATTATCGTAATAAAATAAGGATTATAATGTTGTCAATGTCGAATGAGGGCTCATTATATTCCAACCTTTGTTCATCTCCTGGCAATTTCTGGTCACCGGTATTTTGTTTCTTTCTTGTGCAAATTTCCGAAAAGAGAGAGCCAACAACTCGATCTAGTGATTCTCACGTAGTATAGAACAAGGCTACACCGGAGCTAATCCCAAACCAACTTTCCTGACAGTGACACTATTGTTATTGAACAAAGTTGCTTTTCTTAGAGGAAAAGTAGACAGAACTATTTTATTTTATATCAGATAATTATTTACTAATTTATCATGCAGTTCCACAAATAAAATTTTAAAAAATCGGGGGATAGTGTGATAAGCTTGAGACCCTAGCTGCCCTAGGAGTGAGATATATAATTAGGAGAAGGAGCGAAATGCATCCCTCCTCCTCTACAAGGGCTGAACATATCCCAAACAACGAACACAGTTCAGGAAAGTATTTTTACGACATTTCACAGAAAGAGAAGAGCTACTGGTACGTATACGTAAGTCTGTATAAAAATCTGGTTTAGCAGACCACATAACTGGAGCAGCAAACCCTAAAAATATAACAATTGAGCACTTAACAATATACAATATGAAATAGGCAAAGCCTAGAAACGAACGAAGTATACTTCTTTTTTTCGCTTCTGACTTTGCCTTTTTCATATCATTTTTTCTTTTCTTCTTCTTCTTCGCAAGCTATAGTCAGTCACTGTTATATTATGGAAGCTTAGCAGGGACATTGAAAATTATATACATAGGCGCAGCCTAGTGCGACTTCTTGTCAGTTTCCTGATCGATTGTGGCTTTGTGATTTCTGATGAAATACTGGCAACCCAAAAGTTCCCGAATTGCTGTGGCCATGGATAATATGTTGAATATTTGATCAATCGGGAACCATTGTTCTTTATCTGACATATCAGACTGCCAATGATATGTTTCACACATTTCAAGGTCCCGAAAATATGAATTATTTTTAGTATAATGCAAAACATTCTCAGATCAGATACTCTGGATCAGTATCGAACATGTAAACCACTAAATATCGGGGTGCTTCTTCATTGTAAATTAATTTAAGGGATTAAACTGATAGAATGATTTTAATGTTATCCTCAAATGAAAAATGAAGAATGTCGAAATATTCGAAGAGAGATATTACTATAATGGACAGAAATATTGCGATGTTTATACAATAGTTATATATAATCAAATTAATGTAAACAAATGAAAAACAAACATAATGGTGATGAAGCCAGGACATTCCACCCTTTCTCCCACCACCCTGGGGACAGTTACGCCTGCAGGAATTTCCCTAGATATTTCCTCCTTCAACATTTCCCTCTGTGGATGTTTCCCCCGCTCCCTCCTGCCCCCCCTCCCCTGCTTTTTTTGTACTATAACTACAAATGTGTTACACACTCAAATATTTTTAAGATACTCTGTTAACAAGATTTGTATGATAAGAGTACAAACTTGTAATAGTTATAATAATAATAAAACAAAAATTGATCATTGTCTTGAATTTTGCCATCAATTACTTGTTCTTCAACAGGGCACTATTTAGACATGCCTAATTCATGTTTTTACTACTTCCAAAATAGACATTACTGGGTGATATTTCGTGGAAAATATGATAATATAATTAGTTACTTTATTACTTAATCTGTACTAGTTAAAAGCTATTGTTCAGTTTGTTATTTTCAAGGTTCTGTATGGAAGCTGATTGAATGATATAATAACATAAATACTTATTTATGTATCAATTCTCTAAGATACAACGGAGGTAACAGAGGCTCCAACAAAAGATTGGCTGTTCTGTCAATTGCAGCGCCGTCGCTACCCGCACAACTGGAGATTTGAGATGCATTTCTACAACATGACGAAGTGAAAGATAGTACATCTGTTCAAAATAGTGTTGAAATTAGAGCTGAACTATTCTTTTTAGAATCTCTTTCATTTAATTCTCTGTTAAATTAGGCTTTTCTGGGGAGAGAAATTCCCCAGTGACGTCACTGTATCTAACTGAATATCAATGTCGTAGCTTTTAATAAACATGGCATAAACATATGTTACACTTATGTTACATTATTGATTGTTCGCCTCATGTAGGTGCTTTAATTAGCAAATAAACATATAATCTATTCTATTGTATTTCAGTCTTATGGGAATCGGAAGGGAACTCATACTTGAACTTATTAGCATATTTACCTTTTTTTTTTTGTTTCAAATCTATAGCAATTATTCTGAGATTAAATTTCGATACTGTTTTAATTTTAGCTATTATACCCACACTGCCTCAAATCAAATATGGCAGCACCCGCAAAAAAAACGATGAAATCTGAGCATGATAGACTTTACAGTAAACACCCTACTGAATCGACAAGTATGATTACAGGTGAAAACCGCCGGTCACGTGTCAAATCACAGTCAATGGTAGGTTTTTCAGTGCTTTCGTTATCAAGCGTGGGCGTGTGTCTGACCAGACGACAGTGACCACAGCCGAAAATGAACGATTTTCAGCATATCGATGACAGGTATGGTTACTGGTGTCCAGTCATTTTTTGAAGGAGAGATATCGTACTATATTGTCACCAAATGTAGGGTTATTATTATTTCAAGTTAACAAAAATTTTAAACATTTTTGCGGCGAGAGGTGTTTTTAGGTGTTGGTAGACAGTCCATGGTAGGTATTAGCATCGAATTATAGTGTGAGGAAATGAGCACAAAATGAACACGTGGGAACTTACTACCTGCCTCATGTATCACTGACTTATTCATCTCTCGATTCCTTCCACTTGTGTGTGTTTGAGAGGAATATGAACCATTAATAGTATATTCTCTGTCTGTCTGATATTACGACAGTCCATGGTATCATCATCGGACCGATCGACAGTCCATTGTAGGTCAACATGCACTTGTGAATGATGCACAGAGAGCACATCGTCTGATCTAATGATTCGCCAAATGGACTGTTGCCAAGACAAATGGTAGCTACCATGGACTGTCGACATATCTGAAATATAATCATATGTTGCCTCATTATAACATTGCAGCTGTTATGCGGCTTCAATGTGAAGTGATTCAACCTACAGTTCATGGTCGCATGACAAATGGACTGGTGCATTCACCTATAATCATACTTGTCGATTCAGTAGGGTGGTAAATGGCTTTTCATGGATTTATACTGGGTATGTGATTAGATTCTGTATATTTTGTCTCGTGTAATGCATGCATGTCACCTATTGTAGGAACTTTGTCTTGTGATAGAGAGAGTAAGACAAGCAAGGTTAATTACAACCATACATAATGTATCTGACTGACCTTAACAGATCAATATAGATACAGGAACATTATTTAAAACATGACCATCACAAACAAAGAGTTTTTCCTATGTTAACGTCAATTATCGTTTGATATACCGGTCCACTATGGGCTTGGTGAAAATAAATCACCAGAACAAACCTAGCTATTATTGAACACTGGAACAGGGATAAATACATGTACATGTATATGATCTATACGAGTATGCCAAAAGTATCTTTGAATACTTGTGTTTAAACTTTTATAAACCACACTAATTAGCGACCCCCAGATTAACTCGGTTCATAATTATAATTAATTGATTATAAAGCGCAACAAATCAATTTGAATGCATCGGAAACATCATAGTCCTTGAACGATAGTCGCGTTATATACATGATATACTATTCACTAGAATAAACAACATGTGTCAAGCAACATGTTTTAACTGATACCATATCACATGCATGCATACCTATGTTGATTATGGAGTGGTGCATGCCGGGATACATTCGTCAATCGTTCTGTTAAGATAACGCACATTCTAGGTTAAGGTGATATACCAGTACATTCTCGGTTTGGGATTTAACGGTACAAAGGTATAATTATCAGGTAAGTTAGTGTATTTCTTACAGAATGTATATATAAAGTATTGGCAGAATCCATAGAACTGGTGTAAAACAGCTAATCGTTTGCCAGATAAAAGAGATATCGGCCTATATTCTAACCTAAAATGTCGAGAAAGGGACCATACACCCATGTATACATTTCGCTTAATCAACATGAACCTGATGTTAGCACTAATGTTGCTGAAAAATTAATTTCAACAAAAACAGTACAGTTGAAAACAATCCCTTACGTCTGCCCCTACCCCCAACCCCCACCACCGACCACTTCTCTCATGTCACCACCGGCCGATTCCCACTGCCAGTAACACCCTTTCCCCATTCTCGCTAGAAACAGCTTTACCCACAGGGGCTCGTTACGGTTGTTAATTGGTTAAATAGGTTGATTATAGGGGGGTCGAGGTCGGTAATAAAAGAGCTTTTATTGCCGACCTCGACCCCCCTATAATCAACCTATTTAACCAATTAACAACGGTAACGAGCCCCTGTGGCTTTACCCCTGGTACGCATGTGAATGTACCGCGTTCAAGGGAAATACGACGGTATTGTTCAGCCAATCAGCAAAGCAACATTTTGTGTACGCTATTTTGACAAATTCAAAACATAAATGGATCATCCGTTATGGCTGGGGTGATCACTTGTAGAGACGGAGGGAATGCATCCCTTGTTTTAGGAATGTGCTTGTGTGTCATAGTCAATCCTATTATGTCAGTGCAGTAAAATCGTCTGTAAAAATTGTGGAATATTTGCTAAGGGTGGCACAGTATAGGTGAGTCAGCGTGACCTGTCCCTGTCCGATAATATCACTTGGTAACTAAGGTATTGTTTACATCTGAACGGTATTCTGTCTCATATCCGCATGACATGGCCTCAAAAAGAACATGAACAACTGATCATTTGGTATGGTGTATAGCCCGACACAGATCAAATATAAATATGAAATGATTTTTGAGAGAGAAAGAATAGCTTGATTGTCAGCGTGGATTGTCCGTGTGATGACCAACCTTTTCTTAATTTCTGGTAGATACGAATTGGTTGTACGTGGAGAGGCTCAGAGTTTTTAGCGTTATTAGGAAATAAATTGTAACGAAACTTAGGTCATCTATAGGCCTCCTTGAAGCACTACAAATATGTCTTTTTGTCGTTCCGTCTAGCCATTTTCTTTCCGAACAAGATATGTCAAGAAGGATTATAGCCAGGAAATCCAAACTCATATCACATATACATCTGGTGATGGGACAGAAAATGAAACAAATGAAAACTACTTAACTTGATCCGTTTTAGCAAGGTCAAATTCTAGCGTTTGCAATATTGTTTTAACGACTGTAGCTCGATTCTCTAAATTCATTTTACTGGTGTAACTACAGCCATTTCTCTCTCTCTCTCTCTCTCTCTCTCTCTCTCTCTCTCTCTCCTGACCTTGACGTACTTTTACAGGGTCATTCACTGTTTATTTATGACGGCCAGAACTACCTCTCAGTAACGCTGGCGATGAAATTTAGCTATTTATTCCTAAGAAATTAACTTTGTGCACATTCCCTTCTGACGTCACCGGTCCAGATCTGAACCGGCGACGTCAAGTGCACGGCCAGAGAAATCAGCCAGTCGATGATCGCAAGATGGCTACTCATTGCTTGTCCTCAGATTTCTGTGAGTCTGGGGGCTAGGTTCGAGTCCATTCTAAGCACACCTGCACGATGCACTCGGCATGGTCTCGTATTATAATTTCCCCCGCTGCGCCGCCGGATATCTGAATTCAGTTACCATGGGAGCAGTCTTTCATGGGAGCAGTCCATCCTCTCCCAGGGTGCTTTGTACTACGCCGAATTTACCCCTGTAGGGGTCTCGCCATTTTTTGCAGGATTTCATTACTACTATTTTATTTTGGCTGAGAGACCAAATCGATGATTGTACATAATCAAGTTAATGTCTCGCAAACATGCCGGAAGTTAAGAGCTACCTCCGCTACCTGACAACAGGCATGGCAACCACGGCGTGGTAGCAGCACAGCATTTTGCTATAATGGAAATCGATACTTCATGTAAGGAAGCACGAAACAAGCATTTCTTCCTTAACCATGTTAAGGGCTTGTTCTCATAAATATTACTTTATTCCCAGCAGCATAATACAAGCCAGTAATATTAAGGATTTAATTGTCTTGTAAATCAGCAGTTTGCAATGGCACAATGATCAGTCAATCCATTGAAGGTTAAAATTTGTAATCACATACTTTATTCTCTCCGCGGCAGAATACATTGAGACAATGAACAATTCCATAACATATTTTTTCAGAGCGGCACTTTCCACCATCAGAATGAAACTTAAAGATGTTAAGGACCTAATTTGTCTCACAAATATTGGTTTTTCTCTGTACAACGGAATGCAACGACTCAATGGACAATTTAATATCATCTTTCAAGTGGCAGTTTCGAAAGTCGCAATGAACCCAATCGGGTTTACGGTTTAATTTCTCATCACAAACATTATCGTATATACTCATTCATACTTATTGTTCGGCAGTATGCAACAGGTTAATAATTTCTTCTGATAATGTATATTTCAATAAAAGCTTTTAAATCTCTTGAGCGGGATAACATTGAACTTTCTGAAGATCAATTATCTGTTATCTCCTCTATTACTGGTCATTAATATTACACTAAAAGCTTTTGAGCTGGAATAGTCATTCCTTTTTGAAGATCGATTATCTGTTAATCTCCTTGATTACTGATCATAAATCAATTATTTGTTAATCTGGTCGATTACTGGAAGATACTCAAACATCAGCCTTGAATACAAAATGATTCGGTGTGATATTTATGTGTCGAATGACTCCTATCCATCCGACAATTAAAAAACAACTTATAAACATCCAGGGATTTGAAGTTCTTCATTTTTGAATAAACTCGTGGAAAGTTTATATGAGGTAATGGTATACCGGTACACTCTGGAACAACTCCTCAGATCAGACCTTCGTGTCATCTTGCCACAATTAAATAAGTAAGCAGCTCATATGGGGCATGTCTTCAGTCCACGGCGACCAACTAAAGTCAGACTGGACGGGTCTCCATTTCATGGTTTAAACAATATTTTTATTTCCTCAAGGGAAACTGGGATTGGCGAACAAGCCTATTTCATATGTACTATTTATCAATAATATATTAAACATGAGTAGTGTGACTAACGTCACAGAACCTACGAAGTAGGGTGAGGAAGATGACTTGGGGGTCCAAGCGTAATGTTGTAGGTGACTTAAGTAGGTCCAATTTTCATCAAAAGTAGGTCAGCTCAAAACTTGCTGGTAACAGTCCCCTAATGCACGTTCATGCCAAAAATCAATGTTTTAATATAAACGGTTCTTGCCGACGAAAGGATTCGCATGTGCTGACTGACTCATTACCGAACAACTTGCAAATGAGCGCCTACTTCGTAGGAATATATTTGTAAAAAAATGTTGTCTCATATTATGAGTGAATTAGTAGAGCAATATGGTGAAAATATTGTGCACTTCGAGGTAAAAGCACGAAACTTGGCATAGTAGTAGTCAATGATGAACCGACCAATTTCTGATAAGGACCCACACAATTTTTTCCAATATGTCCGCCAAATTCAAGATGGCCGCCATAATAATGGCCAAATACTGAAATTACCTTAGTTCATTGTTTGATTTGTGTCAGAAGCCTAAAACTTGACATTATGCTAGCTATTGGTGTCTCCGTTATTTTCTATTTAATGTTTCGGGGTGTTGACTACGACTTAAGGGAAGTCCACGTCATTGATGACGTCATCAGTAGGAGTAGTAGCCAAAGTTGGCATTTGGGGGTGTGAAGGGAGGTGTCTGGGGTAGAGATGGTCCATCCGTGGTCCAAATGGGCCTTGTGGTGTGTCAACTTGTAGCTCTCTGCATGTAGACATAGTTGGAAGTCGCATTGTGTTAAGCATGCGCAATTGGGCACTAGTAACGAAAGATGTCATTTTGGACGTGGGAAATGACATGTTTGGGCAATCAAGGGACCCATATTTGATCCAAATGGACCGGTTGGGGTATCCTAGTGAAGCTTTCGTGGGGTCGAGTCAGACTGGCGTGTTTTTGATTGAAGTCGCGCCAATCTGCGCATGGGCAGTTGAGGCGTAGTAAGTAAAGTGGTCATTCTGGAGGTGCGCATGGGTATATTTGGGCGATTGAGGGACCATTCTTGGTCCGAATGCGTCGTGTGAGGTGTCAAAGTGAAGCCCTCGGCATGTAGATCACGACTTGAGGGATGCCCACGTCGTCTGTGACGTAATCAGTGAGGTCATCAGTAGGAGAAGTAGCCAAAGTGGGCATTTTGTGGGTGTGAAGGGACGTTTTTGGGGTAGAGATGGACCATGTTGGGTGTCTTTCTGTAGCTGTCTGCATGTAGACAACGAATGGTATGGTTTTTGTTGGAAGTTGCATTGCGCTACGCATGCTCAGTTGGGCAGTAGTAACATCAAGATGTCATTCAGGGCGTGCGTGGGAGTGTGTTTGAGCGATTGTAGGACCATTCTTGGTCCGAATGCGTCGTATGAGGTGTCATTGTGAAGTCCTTGGTGTGTAGACCACGACTTGAGGGATGTCCACGTCATCTGGGACATCATTGGTGATGTCATCAATAGTAGTATCCAAAGTCGGCATTTTGGGATCTGTGAAGGAAGGTGTTTGGGGTAGAGATGGACCATCCGTGGTGCAAATTGCCCGTGAGGCGTGCCCAACCCCCATCTTAAGGCATGGACGCACTAACGATGGTGAGTGAGTGCACGCGCGCGCGTGTGTGTGTGTGTGTGTGTGTGTGTGAACATCGTGCTTAGTCAGCCGTTTCTCTTTCGAAGACATGGAGGCTCTGAAGAGGCGTTCTTTTCTGTCGCTGGAAGACAGAACTGTCATAGCCACAACGTCAGAGTCAATAGAACAAAGACCATTGCGAGGTCCACGTCGCTGATTCGGCGTGAGCGCTCGTGGTCCATTGCTCGAGCATCAAGGATGGCTTTCATAGTCCAGTATAGTGGTGGGTGATAGCACACCTCGCCATCGAGTCGCGGACCGCTTCTGTGAACTCTTCCAGGATCTGGCATCACCCCTCGTTGTCGTCGCCATCTGCAAACATGGACCGAACCACTGTTTGGTAACCCATGAGTGAGTTAACCACGGTCACATGCTGTAAACTGCGAGTGGCATAGGGATGGGTCTCCGTCATGGCTCTGCAACAGTTGGAATGGGGGTGTGGGGTCCAGAGGGACGTGTTTATAGGCGATATCACACATGTGCGCTTATACATGTACGTAGCTCTACGAGTTCGTGATAAGTACTATTCTGATTGGTTAGTCAAATAAGAGAATATGAGTGAAACAAACTTGAGTGTGACATTAAGCCAAATTCCCTCCCTCCCTCCTCAAATAAGAGAACAACAACAACAAGGATTACAGGTCAATCATTTTATTATCCCCTCCATCAGAGCACACCCACGCTGGGGAGCCGCTATGGGTGTGTTTACTTTTTAGCCCACCATCACCAGATGGTGGGCTATTCAAATCGCTTTTCGTCCGTGGTCCGTCGTCCGTGGTCCGTCCGTCAGTCAGTCCGTCCGTCAGTCCGTCCGTAAACAATTCTTGTTATCGCGATTTCTCAGGAACTGCTTTATGGATCTTTCTCAAATTTGGTACACAGGTTCCCCTTGGGGTCTAGTTGTGCAAGATACCTTTTTTGGTCCGATTCGACAACCCAATATGGCCACCAGGCAGCCATCTTGGATTTCCCCATGGAACCTTGTTATCTCGATTTCTCAGGAACTACTGCATGGATCTTTCTCAAAGTTGGTACACAGGTTCCCCTTGGGGTCTAGTTGTGCAAGATACCCTTTTTGGTCCGATTCGAAAATCCAATATGGCCACCAGGCAGCCATCTTGGATTTCCCCCATGAAATCTTGTTATCCCGATTTCTCAGGAACTACTTCATGGATCTTTCTCAAATTTGGTACACAGGTTCCCTTTCGGGTCTAGTTGTGCAAGATACCTTTTCTGGTCCGATTCGAAAATCAATATGGCCACCAGGCAGCCATCTTGGATTTCCCCATGGAACCTTGTTATCTCGATTTCTCAGGAACTACTGCATGGATCTTTCTCAAAGTTGGTACACAGGTTCCCCTTGGGGTCTAGTTGTGCAAGATACCCTTTTTGGTCCGATTCGAAAATCCAATATGGCCACCAGGCAGCCATCTTGGATTTCTCTATGAAACCTTGTTATCGTGATTTCTCGGGAACTACTGCATGGACCTTTCTCAAATTTGTTACACAGGTTCCCTTTCGGGTCTAGTTGTGCAAGATACCTTTTCTGGTCCGATTCGAAAATCCAATATGGCCACCAGACAGCCATCTTGGATTTCCCCATGAAACCCTGTTTTCGCGATTTCTCAGGAACTACTGCATGGGTCTTTCTCAAATTTGGTACACAGGTTCCCCTTGGGGTCTAGTTGTGCAAGATACCTTTTCTGGTCCGATTCGAAAATCCAATATGGCCACCAGGCAGCCATCTTGGATTTTCCCATGAGACTTTGTTATCGTCATTTCTCAGGAAGTACTGCCTGGATCTTCCTCAAATTTGATACACATGTTCCCCTTGTGGTCCAGTTTTGTAAGATACCTTTTCTGGTCCGATTCCAAAATCCAATATGTCCATCAGGCGGCCATCTTGGATTACCCCATGAAACATTGTTATTGTGATTTCTCAGGAACTACTGCATGGATCTTTGTTAAATTTGGTACAAAGGTTTTGTCATCTAGTTGTGCAAGATACCTTTTACGGTCTTCGAAAATCCAATATGGCCAACAGGCGGCCATCTTGGATTTTCCCATGCAACTTTGTTATCGTGATTTCTCTGGAAGTACTGCATGGATCTTTCTCAAATTTGGTACACAGGCTCCCTTTATGGTCTAGTTGTGCAAGATACTCTTTTCGGTCCGAATCGAAAATCCAATATGGCCACAAGGCGGCCATCTTGAATTTCCTCTTGAAACATTGTTATCGTGAATTCTCAGGAAATATTTCATGGATATTTCTGAAATTTGATACACAGGTCCCACATGGGGCCTAGTAGTGCAAGATACCCTTTTGGCCCAATTCGAAAATCCAAGTTACGCTTCAAATTAATACGGTATTCTCGAGTTGTATCATTGCATCACAAGAGTCGGTAGATCAAACGGTGGGGCATATTCTATATACTGACTATAGAGAACATCCATACCTTCACCCTCCATATCAAGGAGTTCAAATAATTCGGAATTAAAATGTATTTCTCCAAATTTTAAATCAGTTTTCTTCAGTCCATGCAGTAGCAAGTGAACTGCTCCACCCTTTCGTCTGCCGGCAGGTCGGCTACATGAAGGGACGTCACTCTTGTGACTCAATGCCACAACTCGACAACTATAGACTACTGCATGTTTCAATCCAAAGGAGATAATCAGGATTCAGGCACTTTCGAAGTTTCAACATTACTGCGCGGACCGGATGCCTTCAGTATTAAGTATTGTACCATCTTACTATTTTCGAGCATGGTAAGACTAGCCCAGTAAACAGAACAGAATTAGCATTCGTTCCTAATTATAAAATCCTAAGTATGTTTCATAGCTCGTGTCAAAGAGGTTGGTCCTCGCTTCCAGTACCCAATGATGACACGTGCAAAAAAAAAAATACAAAGGCGAAGGATCCTCCGTACATGTACATTCACTTTCAGACTAACTTTGCTCATTTCTCTTGTATTATAACAACCGACATAAGTACAGTTTCTAGAAATCTTGAAACTCCTGAAACTTAGATTATATCTTGGTGTCAGTGTCCCTTTTCCGATCTTTTTCGCTCAGATTCGAAATTCTGTAAACAAAATTACAAATCAATCGTTTGTTCTTAGTAACAATGCACAAAAATATCCTCTAGTCATTAGCTTACAATTATCGGACAATGGTGGGCGCCAAGATCCTTCAGGATCTCTCGTTACTTATGTTATTGTCCGTGTCTTGGCCGCATAGTCAGCTGCTCTTCTCAAATCAGAAGTTAATTGTGCTGATCTCAGACGGCTCTTTTTCAATCAGAAGCCGACCATGAGAATAAATATTAATATAAGTCCCCACATTTGATGCCTGGATTTCTCATGGAGAAACCGTTCGTAAACCGCACTGTAAACTATCCAGGCGATTAAATGTATCCCCGCAGGTCTCGCATGTATACTGAGCAGTAGCATCGTGGATGGTAGACTCATGGCGTTGTAAGTCGTGCAAGCGTGTAAGGACTTGGGGCAAGTGGTACACGAGAACATCGTGGCGTAAGTGGTTGAACGAATGACTGCTGAAAGAGTCAGAACGTTTGCTTTGATAATGCGCTAGTTTGCGATCTATTTTTAGCACAACCGGTTTCGACGAAAATTCCCGTATACCGCCACTTTCATAAACCTTCCCTACAAAAAACTCCCCTACGTTGTTCTCGCCACCAATCGCCGCATCGTCGTCCTGCCTGTCCACACTTGAATCATGTATGTGTGTGTGCGTGTGTGTGTGCGTGTATCTGTGGGTGTGGGTATGTGTGGGCGTTTGCATAAGGTAGGCAAGAGGCGGGGGGGGGGTGTGGGCAAATAAATAGATGATAACCGACTGACCAGCCAATGCATATTTACTCGATTTTTAGCTATTTTTATAAAAATTTGAATCTGATTTTCTTTCTAAAATATAGCTTTTTATTGACTTGCGGCCCATGAGTCACTGGTATCTGAACTCTTTTTGTCCCCTTGATGGTTCTTTCGTCAGACCGAAAATGCTAGTACGTTGAAATAGATGTACAAATCGGTCACTGGAGTCCAAGCGAAAGTTTTAATGGAGAAAGTTTAGATTGAGCATTGGTCGCCCGGAGACGGCGCTCCTCACAGTATGGTTTTCTGTCCGAACAAGTGGGCAGAAATGTCAATAGTCGTGGTTGAAGCAAAAACGGTTCTATATGTGTATTTGTATCTGAAAGTCGGAGAAAATTACTCATATAAGAACTCCTTCTTGAAAATACAACGCAATAAATTAGAACTCCCTGTCTCTCACGATCGGACATTCATATTCGTTTGAATATTGGTTGAGTTATTCACAAAATTCAAGAAGGCGGCCGAACCACGTGAAATAGAAATTTATTTTTTGAGTATTCTTGGTCGTCATGGTACATAGCATATATGTAGTATGAGTGGTTTGTATTCTGTTGTGTGGGAAACAATAACGAAATGCATGTATCTGTGCTCTTGAATTGGTTCGCAAGACTATGTGTGTGGGGTGGGATGTCAGGGAGAGCAGATAACGGGAGCAGAGTTCGGGATCAATCAGATCATATCTAAATCGTGTGAAATAACCACGAGATATAGTCGCAAGCCGATTCACTCACATCTTCTGGCGCGCAATTTTAGTCGATTGGGTGTTGTCTTAAATTAGAGAACAATGCTTTGTCTTCGCCGTACAAATCCATTCGTATTGAGTCTCAGAACAGTACGCATAAATCTCGAAAGCAAACATTCACTCATTCTATGCACTTTTATCGTCGACCCCGAATGCGACCCCGAATGCGATCCCTGCCCCGAATGCGATCCCTGCTGAGTTCGACCCCGAATGCGATCCCTGCCCCGGATGCGATCCCTGCTGACTTTGACCCCGAATGCGATACCTGCCCCGAATGCGATCCCTGCTGAGTTTGCCTGAAAAATAGCTATATATTTACGTGCGCCGTCAGAACAACAGGAGCGCGTACTTCCTTCGGAACAACACAGTTATTCCCCTTGTTTCTTTTCAAATATCAGTGTCGTCCAGCGTCTGTCAGCGCCATATTAGTTTAATCGGACAGCTTTCTCTTAACATTTCAGAAATATATGCCATATGAACGCTGTGTTAGCTATACCAATTATATATGAATGCTATATCAAAACATTAAATTTAAACGGTGTGTGTATGTGTGTGTTGGTGTGTGTGTGTGTGTGTGTGGGTGTGTACACGTATAAACCGTAAGATAAGGACCAAAGCTTGAATTCTTACTATGTTTCCGAGGACCGACGTTGCTCCAAGATCCAGAAAGGGATTCTTGGACTGTTTTTTTCATATTAAAATGCGTTTCTTTTGGCAGCCATCTGGAATACGACTGTCATTTTACCGTCAAAGATAACGTTTATTCGTAGCAGGAATTTGCTTGGCTTCAGCACAATACATTAAGTGCACAATACAGACATAATCCTTAACGCATTATATGATGATTTACCACTAATTTGACCATTATCATGGCCGCCATTTTGAATTTGGCGGCCACCTTGGAAAATAATTTTACAGATCTTTCTTGAAAACGGCCTAGAGCATTAACAACAAGCATCGTTGCAAGTTTCATGACCTCGACTAAAACAATAAACAGTATTATTATCATATTGCTGTATTTGACCATTATTTTCGCGGCCATCTTGAATTTGGCGGCCATATAGAAAAAAAAAATGAGTGGGTCCTTATCAGAAAATGGTCAGGACATCTTTGGCTACTATCATGCCAAGTTTCATGCTTTTACCTCGAAGTGCACAATTCGGCTAGTTTTGTGCACGATATTGATCCACTAAATGTGATTTTCGACAAAATGTTACCGCTAATTTTCTCATTGACAAGCCAAATTGACAAGCGAACTGACACTGACGGACAGCCAGAGAGCAAAGTTACGTACACGCATTGCACGTGTTAATTTTAATACCAATACCCGAAAAGATGAGAAAACAAATAGATTGCCAATTTATTTACAAACAATAACTATTCAACTGCAGTATCTGTCATTCCATTGAAATTGAATAGTACCACCAACCGGCTTATATATTTGGGTTACCAACTACAACTTTGGTGACTATCGATCGCGTGAGCAATGCTGAGCAATAAACGGTGATACATGGATAGATTGGATCAGTATTAAGTATGATATAGAAATGCGAGTTTTGGAGGTAGTATATTTTCAGTTGACGTATGACGTCACACATGTGGAAGTCACAAACAAATACCCGTTAGAATAAACCGCTATTTTTACTGGATATCATATGATAACGTTTTGACAGATTAGGTCATTGACCAGAAAATATGATAGATTTCATACCCTTGTCCCCTCTTTCGACACGTAAAATAAGTGTAAAAGAAACAATAGTAGCTTAACCCTATATCACCTGGGCTTTTGAGGACCTGTCCAGGCATGGGGAGGGGTCATTTCACTCCCCCCCCCACCTCCTTCATTATTTTTCTTGCTCCTTCATGAGCTTGAGGGCTGAGACTTACCACACTACACCCTTGGGTCAAGGTCTAAGGGTGCAGCCTACACCTAAATGATGTGTGACTAAAAACAGACATGGGTTCGGGTATTCGGCCATAAATAGATGTAAAATCTTTCACAAAAATCCTGTACAAGTATATATTTTCTAAATGGGCACACTCATGCCATTATTTCAAGAGACTTTGTTAGCAAATAAAATTGAAAAGGAAAGACGTGCAATCCTTCTTAAACCTTCTTCAACTTTTCTGAAAAACTCGATAAAATATATGAAACTGTGTCAAATTCTACCCACAACCCAGAGCAAACATACGAAATGATTTTCTTTTTATGCATGTTAAAGTGTTTTCTGTCCAAAGGACAATTTAAGATGGCGAAAAAAAACAAGGGGTCAACCTACTCGTTTTTTGTAAAATTTTATCGCCGTAAAGGAATCATCATTTTCGCTCCCGAAAAAGGTGCGGATTTTGGCCTGCCAGATATTCGATTCTTGATACGATTAACTCTGTAGTGGTGCGTAGGTGCGATCAACAAGCAATTGTTATATCCTCGTTTGGAGAAATGGTTACGCCCAGCAGGGTGATACTATAAATATCAGTTATTATTAATTGACTGTGTATGTTATTACCCGAATACAGTGTAAAACGGCCTGTCCATACGTCATGTCGAACTCGACTTGTATTGGCCGAGTTGTATTGGCCTAGTTGAAAGCTGTATTGGCCGGGTTGAATGTTGTATTGGCCGAGGTCAACGAGTACAGCCGTAACTAGCAGTAAGGACCGACGACTGGAGAAACAGACGACAGCAGTGTTGTTTGTTCAACGCGATGGCGAGCGCAGAGCGTGTTATTCAAGGGTTCGTGGGTGGAATTTTAGAGCTTGAGGAGATATGTGGAGACGATCTAAAACGATTCAAACCTGTTACAGATCAAGAAACGGATGCTGCCACTCAAGCTCGGAAAAACAAAAACACGGCCAGTAAATGTCAATTAATAAAAATATTATGAATCGATAGTTTTCGTATAGCCTTAGTATTGACCTTCGGGTCGCCGTATTGGCCCTCGGCCTGCGGCCTCGGGCCAATACGGCGACCCTCAGGTCAATACGAAGGCAATACGAAAACAATCGATTAATAACATATAGTAGAAAGGCAGGAAGAATTACCATGCTGTCAAAAACGGGCGAGCTTCCTTCTTTGGTCGATTTTTCGATCAGTTTTTTTTTTCATTTATGTAATTTCTCCGCAAAAATTATGTGATAAATTGGTAAATATTAATGTGACGTGAAATGAAATAGTTTTTGTCGTCTTTTCATCGCGCAAAAGCAGGAATTTTGAAGAAAATGACGAAAACAATTTTTGTGATACCTCAGGTGGGCGCCATCTTGAATTTACCCATGTTCCTCTACGCAGGTTATGCAAATCGGCTAAAAATGACCCCAATATCAAAAACTATAAAGTCACGGAGTGTCAGCTCTCATTTTTTGTCGTTCCGGAGATAGCGCAGACAGTTTGATAGGCGGGGGGGGCATTTTCCCTCCCCCCCAGGCCTTTTAGGGTTAATCAGGGAGTATATGATGCTATCGCGTAGAAAAACTTGAAGTTAATAACCTTGGGAACGTCTGGTAAAGGTTTGGTTCTGTTATTCATATATGGTCCAAAAATGCTGCTAAGCTGCCCACTATAGGGTTAAGATACATGTATCAGCCCTCGACCTCATTCAAAATTACTGCGCGAATGTTGACGCTATTGTAGCAAGACTTAAAGACCATGCCGCACTCAGAAATTTAATTTCTTGCAAAAACGTTGCTAAACTATTTATGGGATGAATAAAATCTCCACCGATTGTGTCTATAATATTTAGTTTATTAAACACTGGTAATTTTCAGTTGTTCCTCGCCAAAGGCTCAGAACAAATGATAACGACTACTCTCGTTTAATAAATTGGATATAATAGAGATCCTCTGTATCAATAATCAGGCAGACGGCACACAATCTCAGGCAATGCATAACTACATATTATACCCGGAGACTACAATGTATACGCTGTATGAGGTCTATGCATGTTGTGATATACGTAACTTGTGTTTAATTCCGCTTAACCTGGGGCTAGGAGCCGTATGAACCCATGTACTTCAAGATACTCATAGTGCTCATATGAACAGTCACAATCAAATCGTGGCTGAGATACACCATTCTCTAGATGGCGACTTTACAACGATTATTATGGATTAAGAATACTGATCAGCATACGGATTTTATATTTTTGGAACATCATGATGCCTTGTCGGCATCATTGAAAACTGATGACCGCTTCTCTCTTGTAGGAATCTAGCCTATGTTAATGTCTACTATGATTGTCTTTTTGAATATGGTGCTAATACTGTAATGTGAATATGGAATAGCTCTTTGGATTATGGACGCGGATATTCTTTAATGGACGACGGCTGAATTATGAATGACGGACTAGACGCTTGTAATACAAGTGAGACATATTCATAGAACATTCTATGCTATCTGAATGTGGAACGAAACGTCCAATTGAAATCAAAGTTTCTTTCCTCACCACTCCCTCTCCCTCATTTTTATACGCTCGCCAAAAGGCGGACGTATTATGTGATGGCGGTTTCCGTCCGTCTGTCCGTCTGTCTGTCCGTCCGTCTGTCCGTCCCCCGTGTCCGATCTATATCTGGAACAGTTTTCTATCAACAGTTGCAATTTTTGGTGAGTGGATACCCTACGGGAAGACGATGTGTCGCGTACCAAAATGAAGGTCGAGGTCAGAGGTCAAAGGTCACTGGCATAAAAAACAGGAAATCATTGAAGTGTTCGTGTCCGGTCTGTATCTGTGAATATTTTCTATCTACAGTTGCAATTTTTTGTGAGTGGATACGCTAGGTGAAGACAATGTGTCGCGTACCAAAATTGAGGTCGAGGTCAGAGGTCAAAGGTTACTGTTGCCTAAAATCAGGAAATTATTGATCATTGACAGTTTTCTATCTACAGTTCTAATTTTTGGTGAGTGGATACCCTGGGGGAGAACGATGTGTTGCTTACGAAATGTAGGTCGAGATCAGAGGTCAAAGGTCAGTGTGACCGAAAAATCAGGAAATTGTTAAAATTTCTAAAAATTTTGTCAGTGGATTCAGTAGGGGGAAATGAAGTGTCGCATACTAAAAAATATATCAAGGTCGAAGGTCAAATGTCACTGTAACCCCAGAATCATGAAATTGTTAAAAATCATGAATTTTTGATTCCACTGAGAAATTACGGGGAGCCGTTTTGTCATGTACCAAAATTTACATCCAGGTCAATATTCAAGATCACTGTGACCCCAGAATCAAGGTCAAAGGTCAGTGTGACATAAACATCAGGAAATCATTAAAAATTACTAATTTTTTGTGAGTGGATTTAATAGGGAAGAATGAAGTATCGCATACCAAAAATTATGTCAAGGTCAAAGGTGACCTCAAAATCAGGAAATTATTTAAAAAAATTGTTTTTGTTTCAGCAGATACACTAGGGGGACACGATGTGTCACATGCCAAAATGTAGGTCAAGGTCACTGTGACCCTAAAATTGTGAAATTGGTAAAAATCAAATTTTTGTTGTGTCCATTGAGAAATGACGGGGAGACTGTTTGTCATAGGGGTACCTGATGTCTCACATACCAAAATGTAGGTCAAGGCCGAACGTCAAGGTCATTGTGACCCCCAAAATCATGAAATTCACGGAAATCACATTGTTTTGTCCATTGATACATTGAGGGAAGACGATGTGTCGTGTACCAAAATTTAGGTCACGGTCAAAGGTCAAGGTCACTGTGACCCCAAAATCAAGAGATCATTAAAAGTCACATTTTCATGCCGTTCGAAGACGAGGTCGTGTTATGCGATGTTCTATTCTTCCATTAACATTTGTTGTCCATGCGATATCTTTAGTTTCAAGGTATGGATTGGTACCAAACTTTGAGTACTGGCATGGCAAAGAGGATCCATACATTTTGAGATCAATTTGTCAAAGGTCAAGCTCACAGTTCCCCAAATCTTAATCAAGTTTATCTGACTATATGTGTTAGGTTGGGATATTCAGAGTTCTCTATCCTACATGCATATGGCATTTGTCTTGTGGAGTTGTCTCCCATGTTTGAAACAGCTACAATTAGTTAAACTATTTTGAAATAAAAAACCATACATTTACTAATTTAGGGGGAGAGGGGCCCTTTATGAACTTCATACCTGTTCAAAGAACAAAGGTTTATTTAATCACTTTCTTCATGAAAAATTCTCTCGCCCGAAAGGAATCCATTTACAGGAAAACTATTATTTTCTTATTTTTGACTATTGTCGATTTCAGTGTGGGATATGTGAGCTCTCAGCTCAAGCTTCAAGGTCAACTAGTTACAAGAGCTAAGCTCATTTGAGTTTATCAATCAATATAAGATGTGATGTATGTTACATTCTCAGAAGCACAAAATTGTAGACCTTTCTCTGGATTGCTAGCTACCAATTGGAATCAAGGCTATTAAACAACCTTGAAATTTGGACCAATGTAATTCCAGATATACGGGCGTATTTTGAAGCCCCTTGGGCTCTTGTTCATTTTCTTATCAAATATACTATTCGACATTTATTGTTTTTATTTTGCAGACGTGGTTAGGTTATCATATCAGTGTAATAATGGCCCAGATCTGTTTAATTGGCGTTCTCTGTACCATTAGTTTCGTATCCTTCATTGGAGCAACAAGTACTACAGGTAAGAACGTTTTTATATGTATTTAGTGTTATTTGATCTGAATCTGAATCCGGTTCAGATACGTCCATGGCCAAGCTATTCATATACACTGTATTATTAGTAGAAGCATTGAAGTCATCACATCAAAATCTACATATCCACAATTACACATCCACAACTACACATCCACAATTACATATCCACAACTACCCATCCACATCTACACATCCACACTTACGCATCCACGTCTATGTATACATACAAATCTATACATCCTCGCATACACATCCACACTTAGACGTCCACATCTATACATCCACACACTAACATCTACATGTATACCGTCACATCTACACATCCCCATCTATACATTCACAATTCCTCATCCACACCTTCATTTACACATCTACACATCCACATCTACACATCCACACTTACACATCCATATCTACGTATCTAGATCTACAAGCCCGCACTTTCACATCCATATCTATATATTTACTCTATACATTCATATCTAAACATCCGCATCTACTTATCCCCATCTACACATTCACATCTACACATCCATACTTACACATACACATTTATCCATTCACGTCTACATGTCTACGTCTGCTTATCCACAATTAAATATCCACAATTACACATCCACATCTACTCCTTCACATCTACTCATCCATACTTTAATACACATCCATACTTACACATCCACATTTATTCATTCACATATACATGTTTACGTCTGCTTATCGACATCTATACATCCACAATTACATATCCACATCAACACATCCACAATTACACATCCGCATGGTCCACAGTGTCAAAGGCTTTCTTTAAGTTATCAAGACCGTAACACAGACCTTCCCCTCATTGAGGCAGCTGAGAAAATCATCATAAAGATTAATCACTGCTGTAACCGTGGAATGTCCTTGGAAAAAACCAGTCTGACATGATGAGAACCACTTCCTCTCTTCAAGAAAACTATATACACAATTGTGGACAAAGCGTTCAATTATTTTGCTTCCCAACGGAAGCACCGGGATAGGTCGATAATTCTTTAGGTTGGATTTTTCACCGGATTTGAACAGTGAGAAAACTCGGGTTGTTTCCCAGTCATTTTGGGACTGTACCGGTATGTAATGCGAGGATAAAATGACAGGACGTTCACATATATACGCATCCGCAAATACACAACCACATACCACATTAACGCATTCACATCGATGGATCCACATATACCATTCCACATCTAGATAGCCACCTTTTTGTATCCAGATATTGCATATACGTATTTAATAGACTTTAAATATTAAGTAAATTTTGTATGAACACATATGTTATTGCATATATCATGTTAAAATGGTACATATTTAACTGGTCAATAAAACTCCTGTTACGTCCGATTCTCTAGTTACAGTCAAGGTAGGTGGATGTATGGCAATTATATAGGGAACATTTAACAAATAGCAACATTTGAGACTTATTTAATCTCGTTCAGAACGCTCACTCGGTGCCTTACGTGTGCCAACAGTCTCATGCACAGTCCTAATTGAATGCCTTGTTTTAGTTGAGTATCCCTTTCTGGACAGTAATATTCCAGTGGGACCTGCATATGGCGAATACATATCTCGCCTAGTAGCATTTGCTAAATCATGTGTTAAATGTGACGATTTTAATCAACGTCACAAAGCATTGATGCAGAAACATACAAAACATGGCTATACCACCAAGCGTTTCCACTCAAAGTTTCTAAAATTTGACGATACATATCGTTTGCTGATAGCAATTTACGAGCGTAGCGTGCAAGATCTACGGCGTTACGTTTCGTAACTTGTGTCTAACTCCGCATAACCCGGGGCTAAGGGCCGTATGAACCGATGCACTTCAAGTTCTTCATGGTGCTCATATGAACAGTCACAATCAAAGCGTGACTGAGATACATCATTCTCCAGATGACGACTTTACAACGAATATTATGGATTAAGAATACTGATCAGCGATACGGATTTGATATTTTTGGAACATCATGATGTTTTGCCGGCATCATTGAAAAGTGTTGACCGCTTCTCTCTTGCAGGAAACAGGCCTATGTTTATGTATGCTATGATTGTCTTTTTGAATTTGGTGCTAATAATATTATATGGAATATGAAATAGGTCTTTGGATTATGGACGCGGATATTCTTTAATGCACGACGGCTGAATGACGGACCAGACGCATGTAATTAGCCAGATCCCTGTTTCTTGCCCAATGCCTTGTTTTGCTTCACTTCGAGTCCCACCTTGGTCGTCCGACCGGTCCACAGTCCTAGTAAAATGACTTGTTTTGTTTCGTTCGGAGACCCCCTGGGGCATCAGTCTCTTACGCATTCCTTATTTAATGTCTTGTTTTGCTTCATTCCGGGCACTAAGTTGGGTGTCAATCGCATCGCTATTCCACAGTCAGCCAGTGTCTTTGTCAAATGGCATGTTTTGTATAGTCCCGATCTAAAAACCTATTTCATATTCCATATAACAGCATCAGCACCAAATTCAACACGCAGCCAGATGATGCTAAGTCCCCCGACGAAATGGCAGCATTATTTTTTTAGCATTGTTGGTCACTGTCGGGGGATATACATGGGGAAGGCAACTGCTACTTCATAGGCGTTGGATGTGGAAGGGTCTTTCTGTTTTAAAATCAACCGAGAACGGTTGACTGAAAGTCTTTTTGCTTCTGTAATATAGTTTCCATGCAGTGAAGCATGGAAATTATGTAACCAAGAAGCTACCCCAATTGACATCTCAAGGCATATTATCGGCAAATCAAATTTGACGAGAAGCTGAATGCATCCTCAACCTATTGTCTGGAAACCAAATTTTAAATTTGCCACCAGGTGTCGCCACCTGTAGGTGCAAGTGGGCGAATCTGAAAAGGGGTTATTGCCCGGAAACCAAATTTAGATTTGTATGCACAAGTGTGCGAAACACAATCCCAAGTGACATCTTATGGCATATGGATACTAAATTTGAGAAGAATCCGATCAGCAGTTGTCAAATTATTGCCAGAAACAAATTTCAGATTTTTCCACCAGGTGTCGCCACCAGTATGCAGAAGCAGGTGAAATACAATCCCAAGGGACATATCATGGCATGGTATCTGCATACCAAATTGGAGAAAAATCTGATGAGCGAAATCAAATTTAGATTTGACACGAGGTGTGCTACCTGTAAGCACAAGTGGACTAAACGCAATTCAAAGCGACATCATATGTCATGATATATTCATACCAGATTTAAGAAGAATCTGACGCGCAGTTCTAAAGTTATTACACGGAAACAAATCTGGTATTTCGCCACCAGGTGGCACCACCTGTAAGTAAAAGTGAGCGAAAGGCAATCCCACGCAACATCTCCTGGCATGATACATGCATGCTAAATTTGAGGAGATTCCGATGAGCAGTTCTCAAGTTAATGGCTGAAAACAAATTTTGATTTTAACACCCGGTCGCGACACCTATAGGCGCAAGTGGGCGAAATGCAATCTCAAACGACATCTTAGGTCATGGTATTACCCGGGGACAAATTTGAAATTTTGCCACCAATTGGCGCCACCTGTAAGTGCAAGTGAGTGAAATGCAATTCCATGCAACATCTCCTGGCATGGTACATGCATGCTAAATTTGAGAAAAATCCGATGAGTATGCAAACAAACAAATTTCAGATTTTGTCATCAGGTGGCGTCACTTTCTGAGCAGAAGTGGATAACGCAATCCCAAGCAACATCTCATGGCAGGGTACAATGTATATGCATGCCTAATTTGGGAAGAATTTGATGAGCAGTTCTCAAGTTATTGCCCGGAAACCAAATTTCGAGCAACATTTTAAAGCGTTTCAAAGTTGCAGCACAAAAGAATGGAAATAACCCTAGTGGCACCACCTACAGCCACATCTTTCTGAAACGCAATAGCAATCAACATCTTGTCACAAGGAATGCATATGCCAAATATTGAAGAAATGAGATAGAGTCGATCGAATACGATTGGAGGCATGCCTTTTGCATCTTTAGTAAAGGAAACATTCATTATTTGTGAAGAAATTAAAAACTTAAAACTTGGGAAAAACATCATTAACATGGCCCCATAAGATGCCTTGAGGGTAGGTACCCACATACCAAATTTAAAAGATCCAACAGTTACTGTCCGGAAATGCAATTTTACCTTGGCCCTCAGGTAGCGGCATGTGTAGGCAGATAGGCATAAAAAATAATCCCAACCGAGATCTTGAGGCCAGATCCCTTGACATTGGAAATAGAAAATTTTAACTTGGCCTACAGGTGGCGCCACCTATGAGCAGCTCGACAAGAAAAACAATACCAAATGAAACCTTCAGGTAGGGTTCATGCATACCAAACTTGGAAAGAATACATTCAAGTATTAAAAAGTTATTGTCCGGAAACATAATTTTAAATTTGCCCCCAGGTGGCACCACCTTTTTGTGGATCGGTATGAAAAGCAATGCCAAACGAGAAATTGAGGCGAGGTACCTACACACCAAGTTTGGAATGAATCGGTTCAGGTTTTCAAAAGTTATTTTCTGGAAACACTTAACTTAGCTTTCAGGTAGTCCCCCTATCAACATGAAAAACATTCTCAAGCCAGATCTTAGGCAAGGTACCACCACACAAAATTTGGAAAGAATCCTTAAGGTTTTCAAAAGTTATTGTCTGGGGATGCAATTTTAACTTGGCCCGAGGTGGCCTCACCCAGAAGCGGATTGACACGAAAAACAATTCCAAGCAAGATCTATAGACAAGGGACATATTTACCAAATACAAAAATATGAGTCTGTGCCTGATAACTTGAAACCTTTTGGGGTTGCAATTATCCCAATATTGCAAACAACACACAGCTTCTGCCAAGATATATTGGAGATATATATGCTCAAACACAATATAAGAGGGTCGGGCGAGGGCTAGTTTGGGAGATAGAGGGTGCGGCTCGGCGTCCTGGGGATGGGGACATGCTCTTCTTGAGGGTAGTGGTAGGTGTTCTGACATGAAAGCCATAGAAAGCTCCTTGTATGTGAAACAATCACACTGACAACTGCATGTCATCATCTGTCAGTCCGAAAAACCACAAGGTGGAATTCAATTCAATTCAGGAAATTGATCATATGCACAGTGTGCACCCAAATTTTAGGAACTCAGTTGTAATTAATGTAGTAAGTTACACGTCTGGACACAAATGGTTCCTGCAGAAGCTTTAGGGTAAATCATATGATGTGAGATACAATTACTTGACAGCAAAATTGAAGGAAATGTTGTCCTTCATTTAAGCTGACACAAAATTTTAAAAAACACCCCCGGGTTCGGTATTTCATGTTATACATCTGAAATAAAATATCGTTCGTGCAAAAGCTTTAGGGTAAATCATATGATGCGGATTACAATTATTTGATAACAAAATTGAAGGAAATGTTGTCCTTCATTTAGGATGACACGAAATTAAAAAAAACAGGGGTTCGGTACAGTGGCGATTTCCCTGCCAGTTATTTCATATTATACTTCTGAAATAAAATATGGTTCCTGCAAAAGCTTTAGTGTAAATCATATGATGTGGAACAGAAAGACTGGACAGCAAATTTAAGAAAATGGTGTCCTTCATTTAAAGCGACATGAAATTCAAAACTAACAGCGAGAAGCGGAAGAAAGAAGAAAAAATGACAAACGCATTTAGGTATGCCTAATTATTAGACAAAGCATTTGGAAGTTATCGCTTGTGAAGAATTTGAATGGAAACCACGGACATGCACAGAAGATTGGAACAAGACGCAGTGGCACCACCTTCAGGTGGATCTTGCTGAAACGCAATACCAACCCATGTCTGGTCACAAGGAGTGTATATGCTAAATTTCGAAGGAATCCGACAAAGCTTTTGGAAGTTATCGCCTGTGAAGAATTTGAACAGACAGCCACAGACACAAAGAGAGTAAGACCCATTCAAACTGGAATGGACATGAAGAGGCGAAACTCAGTGGCGCCACCTTCAGGCAAATGTTAGTGAAATCCAGTACGCAACCGCGTCTTCTCACAAGGAATGCGTATGCCGAATGTCGGAAGAATCCAAGAAAGCGTTTGGAAGTTGTAACTGACATCCATGGACACAAAGAAGCAAGATCCATTTTGACCCAGTGGCGCCACCTTCAGGAAGATGTTGCTGAAATGCGATACCGACTGACGTCTTGTCGCAAGGAATGCGTATGCCGAATTTCGCAAGAATCCAACAAAGCGTTAGGAAGTAATCATTCGAACAGACATGCACGGACTGCTGGTGGACGTTTCGTCCCCGAGGCCCGCCCCCTGTACAGACCTTTTGGTCTTTGATATATGTTGGCATTTTGTGGGAAGTTGATGCTGGGTCGACATCGGGCCTTACAGGCTAGTCTTTTGTGTTAAATGCCGTCATTTACATCTGACGACGATACAGCTCACCAATCTCCAATGTACGAGTTGTCACAGCGAAACAGCTCACCAATTACCAGTATACGAGTTGTCAGAGCATTTCCATCATAGCTCTCTAGATTTGTATCTAATACCGCTTATGCCGGTGCTAGGGGCCGTGTGGTCATATCATCCAAGTTGCCACATGAACAGGTACAATAAAAGCGTACCTGAGATACAACACATATCACGAATCGTAGATTCTTGGTATGTGCTTTAGAATAGGTTAACCAGAAGACTATTCTGTGAAGTCATGTGACGCAGTCAGTATGTCGGCACCTCTTCCCACTTCCCTTATATGTGTTGTAATGCACGGATACATAGAAGCAAGAACCATTTTAAAGTCCCCCGACAAAAAGACAATCATAGTACAGATAAATATATGCTAGTTTCCTGCAAGAGAGAAGCGATCAACAGTTTGCAATGATGCCGGCAAGACATCATGATGTTCCAAGAATATCAAATCCGTATCGCTGATCAGCATTCTTAATCCATATGATTTTCGTTGTAAAGTCGTCATCTAGAGAATGATGTATCTCAGTCACACATTGATTGTGCCTGTTCATATGAGCACCATGAGGATCACAGCAAGGACCTGGTTATTCGGTTTGACAATAAGACAATGTTTATATTCACAGGACTTATGTTTAATATGAAATTTGCCAAGATCATTGTTATGAGAAACAAAAAATAATAACGCTTAAAGATATCAAAGTCAAAATACAGTTCATGGGAAGGGGCAGACTAAAGTTCCCTTTACGAACATCAGAGCTTATTTCATGCATCACGACTACACAAATAATATGTTACACGTGTTCACTTTCAAATCTGCAAGTCGTTGTGTGTCTTTGTTGTGGTAATGTGACAAAAGAAATATTACATCAATCAGCTAAGTTTAACTTTGTAACACTTTGTTTCTGTGTGCTGCAGTTTATTTAGTTGTAGTAACAAAAGCGGACCTCTACCTGTAATTGTTTGTTTTTGACAGAATATCTGTTTGATCGATGCGGTGACACCATCTACGTAAGCGATTATGACTACTACACAGTGAAGATTGACGGGGACGACTGGCGGGACTCCAACAGCGAGTGCACGGTGACGTTTAAGGCCCTGGATTCTCTTATTGATGATCTGTACTACAAAATGGCTGACTTGGAAATCGAAGATGTCGACGTCAAACTGATCCTGGATTCGAGCTATACCGGGTCGTATTACTCTAACGAGGTATTAAGGATACATAGACAGTTTAGTACGTCTCTTGAGAGTTCGTCTTCTGTAGTTATAAATATTCAACATAGCAATAGCTAGTAATTGGCAACAGACGTTTTTAATTTCTGCCTTGTTCTATTTTTATAGCATATTAACTAAAATATATTGACAAAATTTGACGATCTGATAACTTTATACATTAAAGTTGAATAATTAGAAAACTGAGCCGACCTTATGAAAACTTAGACGCCGTTTACTAGTTCTAGTTGTCGTTGATAATGGTATACCATTAAATTTGAAATATGTTAAACAGTTTTCACGAAATTCCAATTGAAAGATGGAGGCTATTGTTTAAATTTCATTTTCTTAATTTTGAATATTTTCTACAGGAATGTAGCAAAAGTGAATTTCTCAGGATATACGCTTTCATAAAATATATACATTTCCATTGTTATGTTGAATATTTATTTTTAGAGAAGTCAAATTATCAAGGGGTGTACAAAACTGCCTAAGGAGGGTTACGTATTTAAAGGGGAGCCGAAATATCCTGATAACATTTTAGCGCAATGAAGGCCTACGAAGCTAAACCAGTTAGAAGCTGATTTTATCTGAAGTTTGCTGAAATGGTTTGTATAACTGGGAGTACACAAGACTAGCTCTATATTAATTTTGATATATTAAAAGGTAGTTTGCCACTCACTTGACCAGTTTTGGGTTGAAATCATATCATTTTGAAGCTCGTCACAATCGGTAACCGACATCACATGCTTGTCTAACTTAGTATCACCAGCAAATTCATTGCACATACATTTCACCACATCAGATAAGTCGTTTATGTAAATTAGAAAAATGACTGGGCCCAGCAGACTGCCTTGTGGAACACCACTGGTAACTTCAGTTCACCCTAACACGTTGTTTTCTATTAGATAGAAAGTCCTTAATCCAGCACAGCAATTTGCCGTCAAATCCATAGGCACACCATTCCGCTAATTAGCCTCTCATGAGGTACCTTATCGAAGGCTTTAATAAAATCCAAAAATAAAGTGTCAGCATATTCACCTTGTCAATAGATTCTGTTAGATCAATCATAAACTTCATTAACAGAATAAGTGGGCTCCAATTCTCTCGTCAGTAAGTGTTCAAGACGTTTCGCAATCTGCGATGTGAGACTAACAGGTCTGTAGTTCTGCGGATATGCCCCATCGTCCTCCTTGCGAATCTTTGCTTTAATATCCTCTTCGATAATGTCAACTGAAGTAACTCCGTTTCCGAAGTATCTTCTATCCAGAAAAGTCATGTTAGTATCCACATTGAACTCAGAACCGGAAAAACTAGTCAAAACTTGCGCCTTCTCAGAGTCTGATTGTACCATGCTTTATACAGGTCATGGTCACTCAGTAATTCAGTACGTCGGTATTTTCTCTACGCAGATTTCTTTCTCTTAACTGAATCCCTGGCTGTTCGATCAATCCATTTAGGCATAGGCTTTCTGTTTGGGTTAAGTTTATAATTGGGTACATGGGTTCAATGCAAATGTCGAGACATCCCTTAAAAAGCTCCCATAATTCAGTGACATTTCTTCCTTCAAGCTCATTGTCCCAGTCAACATTATTGAGGGCATCCTACATGCTTGTTACTTCAACCTTGTCACTCGAGAAATATATATAGGTTGATAGTTTTGGTGGGAAATTTAAGCCGGACGACGTTGGGCATAACAGGTTAGTTTCTCTGGGTAATCTTGCATTCACCAACTTAGCCCATGTTGAGGCGTTTACTTCATCAGTCGTCCAAGATGCTCATCCATTAACATCAGATGAGTTGTTGGAGCTGATCTGTCATCACAACTCTCGACCTGGCGTGTCTGATTCCGCTTAAGCCGGTGCTTGGGATCGTGTGGATACTTAATAATCTCCACAGGAACAGCTGCAATAAAAGTGCGGCTGAGATACTAAGGCTACGTCCGAGAATCCACGGTATTCTCGGGTCTGAATGTTAGGTGCCGAGGGATGCTTTCCTGTAGAGTCATATGTTTGCTTTTTAGTCGCCAGACGTCGTCAATTGTTTCCATCACTTGCATATCCCATATCGCTCCAATTTATGGTCAATGACCAACACCAGGTGGTCACTTTTACAGATCAAGGGATGTTCAGACACAAAACGTCGTTCGCACACACAATTTTCAAAATATCCTGTTCCAAAAAAAAATCAAGGGATGAACGGGATAGATACAAACGACGAACGTTGTGCCAGAGAACTTGCACGTTACGCTCGTCTTGTGTCATAGTGGTGGACGAAAAACGGACGTTTGCGCTAGAACATGTTCAGTTCAGGTTCGGGGTCAGGGACGAGATCATGATCAGAGTAGAAGAGGTGAAAAAGGGTCAATGAGGTGCAAAAAAGGTCAAAGGATGCAAGCAGTTTGTGGATTCGTGAGTAAAACCATTCACGTTAAAACATTCGTTCAATTAGAATCAAGTATGCGATCAACGTGTTTGATGACGTAGGAATAATTTGTAAAGATTTGTCAACTATGTTTGATCACTTGACAGTTTGACCTATAGAGAGAAGCAGTTAGCATAACCATGCCATTCCAATCAATATACCAGTGCAGATGTATACTATGTATCCAAATATTTACATGGATTTTACTGACAGATTAAGTAAAAGCGAAGGTAACTCAATTATGATTTTGAAGACTAAGGCGCTATTTATCTTATTGAAGAAAATGATAATTAATTAAACACAACAATGACGTAGAATGATGTTAAAGGAAGCTTATGTAGTAAAATGTGGATAATTTTAGAAAGCTCCAACAATTGTATACTTTCCGGCATGAACATAAACAGAACGATACTATTATTAATAAACAGCACAGAGAAACTCAGTACATGTACATAGTAAACTACGTTTTCGTAATAAACGAGGTACAGTGCAACATTCCAACACATTGTAAATATATATAACAGTGTGCTTGTCTTCCTACATATTATATATATATCAAATATTTTTGAATTTTGAATATTACAGCTTTAATTTTATTTATTTTTCAAAGAAAAACTGATTTATATCTTTGAATCATCACGGTCCGAATCTATTCTCCACCTCTCAATTCTTGAGTAAGACTTTTCTCTTTTTGATGCCTGGTTTAACAGCTTTTTCAAAGACCATATTGTTCACAATTTGAAGCTGACTGACTGTCCCTCTTCAAAATCTCATTATAAATATAATGATGGGAAGACTCGCACAATACCAATTATCCAATCAGATTATGTGATTATCACTTCCTGTTTGTCGATTTTGGCCCAACTAACCAATCACTGACGGAACTAGCACTTCCGGTTCATCTCTTGGTCATTTTGTGCAAGCCCCCTATTGTTCATTCAATGACAATTAATCACGTGGTCATAAAACTTTTGACGTAGTCTCTTTTCCGTCGTTCAAATAGTCCACCTTTGCCATTTCTTCAGATTCATCTTCATCATAACCCTGTCTTACAGCTTTCGCTTCATCTCATCGATATCTTTTCCATATTTCGCCTATATATAATCAATAAACATATCTTTCCAGACATTATATTTGTCACATCAATATTAGTAAGCTGCGTACTTCATAATCATTTTGAAGAGTATTTTCTTTTACGTCTCCTCATTCCACTCATATTTGGTCATCTGACCCCGACCCTGTTGAAATTCATCATCTTCACTCCTCTTTGAAGCAAGATGGGATGAACCTTGTATATAACCCGACCCCCGCTTGTACTACTTGTACGGCCTTTTAAATCTTATTCGGTTTACGACTTGCTTATGCAATTCCTCGAAGTACATTTGCCTTCAGCCTTTGATATTCCTGAGTATTCGGTTTGAGATCGATAAATAAATGTCCATAGGGCGACGGGATCTCACCGTTACCTGGACTGTGACTGTAAAACACATTTTGCCTGTATTTCAGTGGTTTTCAAACTATGCCTGAGTGGAATCCAAGCGCCTGAACCGTGTCGATGCATTAGCAACGTTTGTTAGATCAACCAGTTATAGTAGCAATCATTATGAAACCAGTTGTCACTAACGTCATTGAAGTATTAACGTGCGTCACGATGACGTCCAGAATATATGACATGCGTTATTTGAATTTGAAATTATTTGCAGTACACCTATTACGTTATGCGAAGGCAGAATTATACAGATAATAATTATTGTGTATTAATCATTAATCTTTTAACAACAATGAACACTGATATTATAGAAACGTCAGTCCTGTAACAGTATTCAAAATAATGTGTTTCATATTAATGGAATCGTTTATTTTATGTTCAAATTGGAAAATAAATAAGTGTTGCAGCTTTCTCAAATTCTCGATCGTTTACTATATATGCTTACTTCCTGTTTGACGTCAACATTTCTAGGTCACTAGTGTATGTGACTAATTGTCTTTGTCTTCGTTACATTAAATCAGATATTGCTAAGTCGCGCACGTGCGTTTCAATCTTCAAAATTAAAATTGAGTTACCTCCCGTTATAGGTATTCTCTCAATAACATCCATGTAAATAATTGTTATGCTAAATTTTTCTCTCAAATTCTCACGCTATCAAACATGGTCGGCCATTCTTCACAAATTATAGCTACCTCATCAACCATGACGATCGCATGCTTGACTCTGATTGGACGAGTTTTTGACTCTGAACCGATTTTACTGCCGAAACCACAACCTGCTTTCACCAGTTTAACTTCTTTTGTACCTCTTTGGCGTTTTCTACACCTCACTGACTCTTTTGCAAGTCTTGGATCCTGATCATGATGACGTCACTGAACCTGAACCTAAAATGGCACAAAAGCCCCATTGTTCACTGGTTGTTATCTGTTTGGTATGCCTGATATACAACTGTATTTACATTAGAGGGTTAGTACCATAGCCTTGCCGAAGCGATCTCTGCCCCAATGTTCTTTGGAGATCGTTGAAATCGTCGCGTTCTTTAGATAGATATATGTCCGTTCCTCTGTCGCTGCAATATGTGAACACAAGCAGATTTGGGACCTGTATGGATTAAATATGTTACATTGAAATAAAACAAGTAATATCAAATGAAATCAGGTTTATATCATCTATATTGGAAACGTATGCTTGTAAACCCGGAAAGCATATTGTATAGATATACATTTAATTGATTTTTAACCGTAATATTTATTCTTAAACTGTTCACAGGCTACGTACAATATGGGGGACAACATCCATCATTCACAGAGACGAACAAATACATATTTAAAAGTGAAGGTCACGAGGGATCTCACCTCTTCTTCTACGGACATAGACGCTAAATTGTATATATACAATGACGGTAAGTACACCCGGCAACATTGGAACTGTAATAAATACATGTTGCGCTTGTTCCCTGTACATGCATGCATAACTATAGTATAGAAAGAGTATGTGAAGTCGCATTGATCTACTTTTGTGGAGATCAAGTAAAGGCCAAAGCCGCTATAGGTCACGTAGCCGGAAGAGACTCCGTGTGGTATTCCTCCGCGGTGAGGTGGCGCTCCCACTGCGGTGATGCGGTTAACTCCGGTGATAATTTCACTACTTTCACAGAAAAAAAATTGTCCCCAGTCATTTCAGTGTTAATTTACTCTCCGGTAATTTAATGTTAATTAACACCCCGGACACTTCAAGGGGGCTATGAGCTTGACGTTGCATAACTTCGCAGAAGCATTGCGAGTTTGTTGGCTCCGGGCATTTACGGGACTGTTGGGTCATCTCCGGGAATATCCGGTAATTTCTGGGAATCTCCGGATAATATGCCAACTTCCCAGTCTCACCAATATTAATTTATTCCACGGCAATGTTAATTTACTCCTAGTCGTTTCAATGTTATACGCATATAATGATATACAAGTCCGGGCTAGTCTGGAGATTGTCTCATCAATTTGGGGGCCAACATGTCTTATTCCGTGGTGTCATTGGGAGTTATACGGTAGACATACCCTGCGTATTATAAACTACGTTGAAAAGACCAGTCAGTATTATCAATAAGGAATAGTCAGTATCATGGTACAATAACTCTCACAGAATGTAAATGTCCAAGATGCCCGTCCGTTCATCGTCTGAGACGTCTGTGAGTCTGTGAGAGCCAAATAACCCGGATGATGGCGTCCGTGGCGCCATCTACTCATAACTGTACAAGATAGCCAGACCGAACATGACCCCTTGCTACACTAATCGTACATGCGCACCTCCAAAACTGCCCTTTCTCTAGTAATGCTCAGTACGCATGCGCGTATCATAAACAGACTGACCCTACCATAACCCGCACGGACCATTCGGACCAAGGATAGTCCACATGTGCCCGTCTGATTCTACCTCAGAAGCGCTTCCAGATCATACACCATGCGGCCCATTTGGATCACGGATGGTGCACCTCTACTCCAAAACATACACCAAATGCCGTTTTTATACTACTACCCACTACCCGGCTGTGCTTGCGCAGATTGCCGGCCCTTCCAATACTAACGAGGCCAATCGGACTCCACCCCAAGAAAGCATTCAAAAGACCACAGATGGTCCACTTCGGCCCTAAAACGCTCACCCCTGGCCTGCCTGTCCTTTGCGCATGTGCATCATTTTCATCGATTGTCGACTAACGGCCTCCAGACCTCTCCCATCGCACGTCACATTGTCAGCCGAGTTAAACAAGTACCTAAACTCTATAGTTTGCTGGTTCAAGTTCTTGGGAGTCTTTTTCAACCAGGAACTAAACTGGAAGACACACATCAACTACATCTGCAATAAGGTCTCTCGAAACATAGGAATTATTAACTACATACAATTCTCCATTAACAAAATATCTTGATCTATCCTATATTATTCATTGACATACCCATATCTATCCTACTGTAATCTTCTGTGGGGAAATACTTTTATTATCCCTCAACCTAAATCGCAGCATTTCCATTGGTCAGTTTACTAGGGTGTAAGAATCCGTACACCCGGATCTTTCCATGTCAGCGCCCGACCGGTCTGACCGATCACGTGACCAATCACCTTAATGCGGTATACTGATCCATTGTTGAATGGTGTGGCCGAACGGTACCTCTAACGGAAGGGCTCCCAGGGGATAAAATTCACTATTCACGTCCGAGCAGACATGGTGGATCTTCACTTCAAGACTTCCAACTGAAATTTTCCACTATTTCTGGCGTGAGATACCATAATATTGACCAGAATACCACCATAATCTGAGAGTAGTAGAGAAGGCGTATCACAGCCCCCACTCAAGCCACCCAATGCACATAGCCACCACAAGCCACCATCACTCACCGAGCGCTATCATACGTCATTATCAATTTCTATTTGTATAAATTAATGCGTCTGGATATTAATAAATTATATACGTTATAATTTACCTGAATATATATGGTATAGATCTACATATGACATTATTAATAAACCTTTCGAATTCATACGTTAATTATTAATAACGATTAAATAACCTATATTTTAGGTTTCATACCGCTTTTACAAAAAGATGTTATTTCGATATATATATATAGTACGGATTCATATGGATAAATTCTCCGAATCTGTACGCTAATCATTCAAAAATGAGCTCTATATTGTAGGCTGTATTAATTTTTACAAAAATTGCAATTAGTGTTACCAAACACTCGACTGATAATTACGGGGTATATCGATTATAACCTCGCTATATAGATAGGAGGCGGTCACGTTACATAATTGTATTGATTTTAGAACGTACCGATGTAAACATGTGGGATTGAACTATAGTTGACGGTGTAACAGGTGTGATTGAATAAACAGCAATCGCACGGTTTAATTATAGGCAAGCGTTTCAATTATAGCCCTCATAACTTGATTTCAATCAATGTATGATAACATTGGGGTTTGAATGTTTATATCGCTTATTACTTCGGAATGGCGAATTTACTGAAAAATACCATCGAACCTAAAGAATCGTCCGTAAGTATTACAATTTTATTACGACTTACTCACCGACAATACTGATACGTTTAATCACACAACTCTGTCGATATAACGATATACATAGTGAACAGTGTCGTAAATTAGCTAAAATTGGAGTATAGCCGAGTTCGGAGTCACTTCCCGGGGTTACTTCAGGCGATGAGGTCATTTCCGGCGATGGCAACTCAAATAACGCATAAACCGGAGTTAAAAACTCGGACGGAGCGAGATTGTATATGTCGAGTATTCTTGGATAAATGAAGTTATTTGCTAGAACGTGTGCGAATTCACCTCAAAGGCGGTTAATAAAATTTAGTCGAAACATATTTATTTATTTTTTAAAAGTGTCATAATTCAGTAGGAGTAAGTCCCATCGCGATTTGTTGTATTATTTGGGAAAAAATATATGATATTTTTCACTCGTGATTCTACTCATTCATACATCCATCCGTGTGTGCATATGTTAGAAGTCTCTCTTTCGAGATAACTGTGGCCATATTTTTCCATACAAGGAAAAATGGCCTTTGGTGGCATGTTCTCACTTAGCCCATTGGTAAATCTCCTCTCTCCGTGTGCAAAGATCGCAGCTGGCCAAGGGTACACCTTCAAAACACGTTAGACATCGCCGGCGGTGCTAGACCATATCGCCTGGTTGTCCCATTGTTGAACTGTATCCCACACTGAAGAAATCGTCTATCCGCTCCATGGTTATGGGTGGGTATCTTCTGATAACTCTTTTTTGGGGTCGAGAGGGAACGGATACCTTTTCGTCAGTCTTCAACGATTGGTCGTCTGCCTTGTAATTGGTTGGCTTCTCCATTTGATCGGTTCTGCTATACGTTGTGAGAATGTTCATCTATCATGCGTGTTACCGAATTTATAACTTGTGGAAGGAGGCGGGGTTACTGAACACTCAGTCAATGCATGTCGAAAGATCTAAACATATAACAACCTAGAAAGTTTCGTATAAATGTAACACAAATAGTTATATGGAGAGATACTGAAATTGACGTTTGGGTACTAGGATTGCTCAGTTGTATTTTCGTTTTGAAACTGCCATTACTAAATTAATTCGTATAAATAAATATATACTTTGAACTTTAAAAACCGAAGTTGTGTTCTTCTTTCTTTCAGCCACCGTCCAGAGTTGTTTCCATATGACTTTATTGGACGATAGTCAGTTACAGCTGCTATCCAGTGATAATGAATATACCATCCATAGATAGGTGTAGCAACTCTTTATTGTTATTATTGGTTTTGATTATTTCGATTGCTTCATTCTCCAATAGCCACAAAACTGACAACTGCAACAGGTTGGACACATAAAAACCCCGAATGACACGTGTCGGGCGAAACATGCGCAATCTCGGCATAAACTAACTCGACATTTTCCACAAACTTCGACGCCTAATGACTGATTACAGATTTTGCAAACTCTGGGCGAGAATAAACGGGATAATTCTTCTACACATTTGCGTCTTTTAATCTCCGGAAGTGAAGGGGAATCATTTAGGAGAATGGTTGTCGGATGTCATGTGATGTGATGTCACATTCTGTGATGTCATGTGATGTCTATTCTGTGATGTCATGTGACGCAGTCAGTATGTCGGCACCTCTTCCCACTTCCCTTATATGTGTTGTAATTCTTATACCCGCATTCCAGTCATCGTCATTATAAACCGTTCGTGTTTCAACGACCCCATCTATGGCAAATACATTATCCAAACTGGGCCAACCGGAACTACCTAAAATGTCCTCATTTTCTCGTACGAATCCAGCCCGTACAGAGTTTTTATCCTGTAAAAAACATACAATTGAGATATTAAAAGTGAGCGATCGCTATATGGAACTCGGCTATACTCCAATTTTAGCTAATTTACAACACTGTTCACTATGTATATCGTTATATCGACAGAGTTGTGTGATTAAACGTATCAGTATTGTCGGTGAGTAAGTCGTAATAAAATTGTAATACTTACGGACGATTCTTTAGGTTCGATGGTATTTTTCAGTAAATTCGCCATTCCGAAGTAATAAGCGATATAAACATTCAAAATCCAATGTTATCATACACTGATTGAAATCAAGTTATGAGGGCTATAATTGAAACGCTTGCCTATAATTAAATCGTGCGATTGCTGTTTATTCAATCACACCTGTTACACCGTCAACTATAGTTCAATCCCACATGTTTACATCGGTACGTTCTAAAATCAATGCAATTATGTAATGTGACCGCCTCCTATCTATATAGCGAGGTTATAATCGATATACCCCGTAATTATCAGTCGAGTGTTTGGTAATACTAATTGCAATTTTTTAAAAATTAATACAGCCTACAATATAGAGCTCATTTTTGAATGATTAGCGTCCAGATTCGGAGAATTTATCGATATGAATCCGTACTATATATATATATCGAAATAACATCTTTTTGTAAAAGCGGTATGAAACCTAAAATATAGGTTATTCGTTATTAATAATTAACGTATGAATTCGGAAGGTTTATTAATAATGTCATATGTAGATCTGTACTATATATATTCAGGTAAATTATAACGTATATAATTTATTAATATCCAGACGCAATAATTTATACAAATAGAAATTGATAATGACGTATGACAGCGCTCGGTGGGTGATGGTGGCTTGCGGTGGCTATGTGCATTTGGGTGGCTTGAGTGGGGGCTGTGATACGCCTTCTCTACTATTCTACTTCTCGCATGTCGAGAATATAAAGATAACGAACATGAAGCGTTTTCTGGCCACGCAGTAATTATGCATAATCGGTACCGAAACAAGCTAGGTCGGAGAGTTGTGCGCATTCAAAGATCATTTCTCGAAATCAACACACAATATTATACACAACCGTTGATATTTGATGAGAGGAATTCTGGCTGCATCACGTTCAATCAATCTTTTAGACACACATACTTGTAAATGGTTATATTCAGGGTCAAAATTGAACACTGTCACAGCACGGCGTCCGTGTTGCGCGTCTACAGTACTCGCGTAGAGAACGCGTTTGGTCAAAATGGAGACCGGTTTCGTAAATGGACAGACACATATATGCTGAATTTCCATGGTAAAGTTTCAGAAAAATTGCCTTTTTAACACTATAATTCGATATGTTATTAAAAAATGCGTATGAGTTTCAGGGAGGGTCATAACTTTTCATACACCCTGGGAAAACCCTGAATAACTAATAATATTACCCATCTAAACCAGCTATTTCTGTTACAGAAGCGAGCGCTGAGGGTAATAACTTTCTCAAAAAAACGCGACCATACGCAATCATTATTTACAGATCTAAAAATACTACAACTTTCTAAATTGAACTTGTATGCCTGCCTCTTATTGGCTCATAAATGTATGCACCATCCTGAATTATTACCAGCAGCATTCCGAAACTACTTCACACGAAAATCAGACGTCCACCGCTACCAAACCAGAGGCCAACTTCTTAATCTCTACCGACCTATTTATAAATCTAACATCTTCTACACCACAAAAAAACTACAGGTCCTCGAGAGTGGAACAAACTGCCCCCACTGATGAAGTTCATCAACTCAATCTCATTATTTAAATCAGAACTGAAAGAACATCTCCTGCATAACTGACCCAAATCCTCACATTCAAGGCGAAAAAAATAACATCAATAGAAAAATCACTTTTGATGACATATAAAACTAAATAGAAATATTCACAATATGACTTACTTGATAACTATATAATAATGTCTTAATGAATTGCTTATTCAAGTCTGAAGAGAGCAAATTATAATTATTATTATTTCTAAATTACTATATTCAGTATGTTACAGATATTTATATATATATGTATACTTAGGCCCCATAAAAAATGGTTTGTTTCCCATCACCTCCCACCCCGATATTTCTGCCCGCCCCGATTTATTTTTATTTTTTCACCTGCCTTGTTGATGTTTCTTTTGGTATGAAAAATGAGGCTGAACTGACTGGTTATTTTGCCCCAGCGACTGTTGTGACGTATATACGAGACAGCCTTACCTTGGGTGATTACCGGTGCCTTGCCAGCAACTTGATGTTTCTTCTGAGCGCCATTGGATGTCATGGTTATTCGATATTGTCCTGGATCGACACTTCTTATTGTGTGGAGATACCAAAGATGTTTATATAATCATCCTTTTCAAGACTGTGATAATAATTCCATTACTTTTTGATCTGTAATTGGACCTCGTTGAAGGTCTTTCAATGACAAGAATCTTTGCTGTAATCAAGGCGACATGTCCGTGATATTGTCGCGCTGTTTGCAATTTTATGGTTGTAATCTCATTTTTGTTCTGTTTGTGTATAAAATTCTAGTCGTATATAAATGTATAGTAGTAATACAGGAACACAACATATGCAGCATTGTCACGGTATAAATGTATAGTTGATATTTATTTTCCGTTAAAGAACTCGCGTTGTTCTATTCCTCAGTGATATATTTTCATGCCTAGTGGACTCTGTGGTATGAATGCCCAATGCCATATTCATGATTGTCAATTCATGATCGTCATGTTCTCCATTTCCCGAGAATAGCTCAGCTTATTGTTTCCTGCTGGAATAAAACCCCCACAGTTTTGTCTTTCAAATCACAATGATTCAGATTTTATCAATACCATCTTTCGAGTTCTGTCTACCTGCATAGGAATAGAGAGTTTGCAACTGTAGCAAGTCAGATGAGATGAGATGACCTCACATACAGCAGTATGCAGGAGGTGAGAATGGAAATACAAACGCCATGGGATTTCTTTCGATTTTAATATCCAATGTATATATTCAATCTCTAGCAAGACCGTGTACGAAATGAAACTTTAAAATGAATTGTATATATACCATTTTAGGACCAAATTAGACTATCACTATCTTAATATCAGTGGATTCTTGAATGAACTGCCCCATTCCTATGCCCTTCCGAAAATAAAAAATAAAAAAGGACCGCCCGTCCGACTTTTTGAAATATCAGTGATGGGAAACAAGGCATTTTTTATGGGGCCTTAACGACATATCTTTCCATTGGGATAGAACAAGCCTTCTGGGGTTTTATTCCCGCCAATTATATTGCATGTTATATAACGCTATTGATTTGTATATAACTACCTATCTGTAATTCAGCACCATACCTATGTATCGTTGGTGAATAAAAGTCACTTCAATACAAAAATGTCCATGGGTTCGGTCCAAGATTTTCATGCACTCCATTTACGTGAAGATGGCGCCAAGATACCCATCATCTGGGTTATTTGGCTCTTACAGACGCCATTTTGCTCCACCGGAGCAAGGATGGTTGACCTTCATAGTTTCGTAGCACTAACCCATGTCTAATTTCATAATAGGGTAGACAGTCCGTGTTCTGCTACATCATAATACCTTTATTTTTATAATACTATCCTGTTCAGCATTGTCGAAGCAGCACACGGATATATACGGATCGCTGGAAGGTTTCGTCTACACAGTGATCGGGGTCATGGTGTAGATTTTGTCCTGCCTTAGTTATACCCCTTGACTATGCATTAAAATCATGACTCAATTACGGCGTGAAAATCTGACAAAAGACGGTTTTCCCATTTTCAAGTTGTCGATGATGAAATAGATACACACACCGGAGTTGTGATGGTAGTATGACTATAGATGTGATTTTTTTGTTCCTTTTTATACTATTAGATTTGTTCAATTAGAGTTCAAGTATCAAATCATGCAGCACACGTGACACTAATTTACAAGGTTACATTAAGTGCGGCAGTATTCCGTTTGCTGACCATCAGTGCCAGTCTGTACAAGGAGCATCATAAGGGTTCGGGCTGAATAAACAGTAGTGTGGTCACCGATGAAGTTTAATATCTGATATTTCACAACGTTTTCAGTTAAATAATGCCAGATTGATCTGTGTTCGCGCATATGCAAATTTACTGCTGACTCAAGAGGTCTTCTTGAATAAGTATACTGATGTTAAATATTATGGGTAGCTATAGCCTACAAATATAACTTTTCTGTTTCTTTCCAAGCAAAAGAATCATGAATAAATTTTATAATTAAATAAACCGAGATTTTTTTATTTGTCAATGCTATTTACAAAGCAAGTAAGTCCATCATGATTATACGTACATTCGAAATTTCAATTTACTTTTAGATTACTCGGATCTGACGGTTGGTGGAATCGTTGGAATAGTCTTTGGTTGTATCGGGCTTGTCGTCGTGGTCGTAGTCATCATCGGGGTTGTCTGTGCGGCCAAGAAGTCCAGGGGTGCAAGAGGACAAGTGGTCGGGCAGAACAACCGAGTTAATCAAATTACCATGACAACATACCCCGTAACTGGCTCCTATCCACCCAACACAGGTTCGTACCTCAATCAGATTTAATCCTATATTTGAGGAGGTTCCAGTCAAATCGAATTGTATCTATCTGCGCATCTATCGATACAGTGAAAAGCGAAGATGCGCGGCCTCATTCAGATAAAAATTATTTTTTAAAAATGTTCGGCCGTTCTATAAACCTTAACTCACATATATTTGTTAATGAATAATTTTCCTTCATTGTCGGCCCAATTTTAACGAGATTCGTATATTCTTATCCTGTTTTAGCGCTTTCAACATCTAACTCATGGAAATCGGGATCATTTGTGGGTTCTTTGAAACGAATGAAATGGAAGCGGAGTTGTTAACACTCTAACAGGCGAAGAATGATACGGATCATGTCAAAATTGTAGATTAACCTATATTGAAATGAGTTTTTTAGAACAAATTAACGGTTAATTAAATCGTATAGGTATGATTGTAATACAAATGTAATTGTTTCACTCTCTCTATCTTTGTCCCAAACAGCCATGATTGCACCGAACGGATATGGGGTACCGCCGCCCCAAGGATACGGATATCCCGTCCAGACCCAGTATCCAGTTCAGGCTGTAGGGGCATATCCCGTTCAAGGCACTGGAGTAGGTGGAAACGTGCAAATCCAACCCACACATGTAGCTCTGCCACCTGGCGCTCCCTCTGCCGATGTGCCGTCATATTCATCTCCTGCTTATGTAGAGAAGGCAATGTAAAATAAATTTATCTCAGTTGAACATCTTGAGGAATCATTTGGTGGGTAAGTAAATATTAACGAGAACCATGAATCGTGTATTCTCCAAGGCATGAAATAATTCATCAGGCGCCAGAAATGTTAAGGGTTATCGCTACACTCTAAATAACATCTTTACGGTTGGAACACTAAAAGTGAGGTTCATTTTGAGCACAAGATTCAGCTTAAACGTGTTTAGGTTTTAAACACATGGATGTTTAGGTTATAAACACAGTGAGGGTCAGGTTATAAACAAGTTTAGGCTGAAATGTGTGCTGAAACTGAACCTCACAGTTTAGTGTTCTAATACTAAACACTAAACTTTGCCACAAGCCATAATGCTGGCAATCGAAACGGTATCATGTGGCTAATTTTAACCAGTAATATACGGTACGTGGTAAAATATAAGCTGAGGAATTGAATGTTCACTGTGTGTATTTGTCTGAACCTTAAATCCCATTTAAATACATGTACATGTTATTTGTTATATTTTTTCATTGCTTCGAAAAATACTTAATGTTATTGTATGTTATTGTTGCAAAAAGTAGTTTACTATATTTAGTTGGATTTACCGATAACTTTTTACATGTCAAGGGTATCAAACTCCAACCGTATGGGGGTCAAGAGAAATAAATCTTATATATTTACAAATTTATATTGTAGTTGATCAAATCAACGCTCGGAATCAAAATCAGTATTAATTATGAAAGTCTTTCTGAAGTTATTAAAAAATGGTTATGTAATATCAACTTTATTATACAATTTGAACTTGTTGATCATCGGAGCGTAATATTTTGGACTATTATCAGGGTCTTTGATGAACAGCTTTATATATCACTTGAATATATTTATTTTGATTATATTTATTTTGATGCCCGAAAGGTCATCTTTGTTACGAGTAATTTTTGCCCGATTCTGTCAGGGTATTATGAGTTAATAACTCCTCCATTTATTTGTGCTGATAACAAATTTATTCGCCTTTTGGTTTAAAATGATGACATTTATATACCGTATTAAACTTGTGTAATAGTTTACCTATTGCTGTGCATTGATGTTGTTGAATAAAGAATAATTCATTTTGATACATTTTCGTCAGAGCCTTTTTTATACACGTTCGTGAGAGCCTTTCTTCTTTACACGTTCGTGAATGTTGCTAATGTTGGGCGAGAGTGCCGTTCTTCGCAAGCGGAGCCTATTTAGAGGTAGGTCAACTTGCCAGTCAATTCAGTCAATTTGCACCGTGTAATACGTGATACCATCTTCTTCAAATATATTGCGAACACTGGCGCTACCCCGTTGGTCGATCGCGACGACACTTCCGATACATATGTTATCCGCCATACTGACTTACAAATTTCGTAGTAGAAAAAATAATGAAGCCTGAAATCACGCGAAGTAATTTTTCCCCACGCTCCCTTAGCCAATGAGTTAGTAAGTGAATAACATTTAACGTCGCTTTCAACTATATTTAGCCAATGACCGTTCATTTTCTACGAAGCGTTCAGCCAACAAAGTTTTGGAAAAAAAAACTCGTATGTAACTAGTTACATATCAATACTATGGCATAGGCTTTTATAAATTAAAAGTACTACGGTTATCTGATAAAAGCTGATTCTTTAATTTGTATCAGTTGTGCAGACAATAGGCCATACTGGGAGCATTGCAAACTACGTAAAACTAG